>SJYX01016220.1:72374-93457 GCA_006410675.1 Oreotragus oreotragus
TATAAATGGTTTATATATAGTTTTATATATATATATATATATATATATAGTTTAGAGGGCTTCCCTGGTGGCTCAGATGGGAATCCATCTGCAATGTGGGAGACCTGGGTCTGATCCCTGGGTCAGGAAGATCCCATGGAGAAGGGAATGACAATCCACTCCACTATTCTTGCCTGGAGAGACTAGCACTTTCACTTTCATGTAGTTTGGAGGTGATGCATATTTCAAACATCTCTTTGTGTTAAATAACAATTAAGAAAGGATAAACACAAGTTTTACTGTGCCCACTTGCCACTCTACTGAAATCACTGCTTGGAGGAGTCATATTCTCTGAAGTTTTATGTAGAATGATGAACTTTCAAGAAAAAAAAAGACAAGATTTTACTCACATATTATAGTGCAGTCTAAACTGTGCCTGAAATGTTATTGTGAGTGCTCAGAGGCATATGTATTTATGACCATAGTGATGAGTGATGAGAAGCTTCTATGAAATCTCCAAACTTATCTTTCTCTCATCCCACAGGAAAGAAATCTCACTGGATTTTATATATATATATATAAATGCATTTATGAATTGAAAATAAATTATCTAAAAATGACATTTGAAAAAACATGCCCATCTTGTAGAAAGTTATCTTTGGTGAAAATAAAATGACTATTTTGATATAGAAGAACCATACTGCTACAACTCAAGTGTTACTTATATTCTGAGAATCTGTAGTAGGTTAAATACCACAGAATAATTCTGCTAAATAAAGTAGCTCTTTCTCTGCTATTGCATTTTTTTTTTTTTAAGTTTGACCCTTGATCTTTGTTAACGGGAAAAGTATTCTATTATCTGCTTCATAGTTACTACTACCACTATCAGAATGTCAGTGTTCCCATCACATTTTACTCTGTCTCTACATTCCTGCTTCATTCCTGAAAATGTTTGTTCATATGCCCTATATACTCCTGTTATATGCTCTATAGCATGCATGCATGCTAAGTCTCTTCAGTCATATCCAACTTTTAGCACATGCCATTTTTACAAAAACAGTTACTAATGGATTTCCAGATTCTAGTTCTATTTCATCTGAAGGCCCAGAAATTTCTGCCATGTACACAGGTTCATGAACATACCTCTGCATCATAACAGATTATTTTATGTCATAAAGAAGTCTTAGAGCATTTGTAAAAATTAAGGGATATTACTTTGACCAAGATATCCAATGAATGGATAGTAGTCTAAACTGGGCTTTTGGGACAGAAGAGTAAATGTACTTTGTCTTATCTTTAAAGGAATCTTATTATAATAAAGTCAGTAACAAGGAAAGAAATATGAACCCATAAGTGATTATTAGAAAATAAACATCAGTTGCAGACATATACACACAGTGTGGTTTTTGTATTATGTTTATGATACACACCAGACCACCTGAACTGCTGCCTGAGAAACCTGTATGCAGGTCAAAAAGCAGCAGTTAGAATCCCACATGGAAAGATGAACTGGTTCAAAATTGGGAAAGAAGTACCTCAAGACTGTATACTGTCATCCTGCTTATTTAACTTATATACATAACACATCATGTAGAATGCCAGGCTTGATGAAGCAAAGATTGAATCAAGATTGTTGGGAAAAATATTAACAATCTCAGATATACAGATGACACCACTTTAGTGGCAGAAAGCAAAGAGGAACTAAATCGCCTCTTGATGAAGGTGAAAGAGGAGAGTAAAAAGCTGGCTTAAAATTCATCATTCAGAAAACTAAGATCATGGCATCTGGTTCCATCTCTTCATGGTAAATAGATGGGGAAAAAAAGAAACAGTGAGACTTTTCTTTTTCTTGGGTTCCAAAATCACTTCAGACATTGACTGCAGTCATGAAATTAAAAGACTCTTGCTCCTTGGAAGAAAATATATGAAAAACCTAGATAGGGCATTAAAAGACAGAGACATCACTTTGCTGAAAAAAGGCCCATCTAGTCCAAGCCATGGTTTTCCAGGGATGTGAGAGTTGGGCCATAAAGAAGGCTGCGAGCCAAAGAATTGATCCTTTTGAACTGTGGTGTTGGAGAAGACTCCTGAGAGTCCCTTGGACTACAGGGAGATCAAATCAGTCAATACTAAAGAAAATCAGTCCTGAATAGTCACTGGAAGGAATGAAGGCTGAAGCTGAAGCTCCAATTGTTTGGCCACCTGATGCGAAGAGCCAACTCATTCAAGAAGACCCTGAAGTTGAGAAAGATTGAGGGCAGGAGGAGAAGGGGACTACAGAGGTTGAGATGACTGGATGGCGTATTGTGCTTCATCCTGTTTGTGACACCAAATGTCTTTCTGTTCACACTGTCTGCACTGTTCGCTGAACCCAGGGTAAGTAAGGCACAAGTTAAGAGCCCAGAAGAAGATGCAAGTAGTCATAGAAACTGAAGAAATATTTATTCTCTTCTGGGTGCCACAGAAGTCATAACAGTATGCACACTATATTCTTCCTCCTGTGGCTGACCTAAGGGACAGAGCCATGATGCAGCAGTAATTCCCATCACTTTATGGCTGAAGCTCATGAAGGCATGCCACACACAAATCCATGATCAAGTGAGTACCTCGTGATGCATATGGACAATGGTACAAGTGATCTCAGCAGTTACATAGTCATTATTTACAAACATAGGGTAAAAAGGAGCCTGAACTTGCCATCTTGGCTAAGTTGCTCTCCTCACACAGGTGGTATCATCAACTCAATGGATATGAGTTTGAGCAAACTCGGGGAAATAGTGAAGGACAGGGAAACCTGGTGTGCTGCAGTCCATGGGGTCACAAAGAGTCAGACACTGCTGAGCAACTGAACAACAACAATGACATATTCCACTTATGCCAAAAATAGACTGATTTTTTAGCAAAAATATCTTAATGAAATTGATAATAGATTTATTTGCATACCCAGCAGCACAAGAGCAGTAAACTTTTCCCCAGACCTCCTGCAAATTAATCAATTATTCTTCAGTTACAACTGAAGAGAGCCCAATCAATCATCTTTGATGATAATAAGTTGTTATTGAATAATATATATGACCTAGGAAGCGAGAAGCTGTCTGGTTTCAGTTGTGGCTGGGTTCAGGGATTCCTGTGATGACCTTTAATCTGCCTATTTTCTGTCTCTTACGTGGGCTCTCTCTTATGATAAAAAGTAGCCACAAAATTAAAATTAATATTAGTTTAGCAATGAAGAAGAAATAAATGATCTATATAGATAACTCCAGGGAAAAAATACAGTTCAGTTCAGTTGCACAGTCATGTCCGAATCTTCGTCATCCCAATGACTGCAGCATAGCAGGTTTCCCTGTAACACCAACTGCTGGAGTTTGCTCAAACTCACATCCATCAAGTCGGTGATAACATCCAACCATTTCAGCCACTGGTTTCCTCTTCTCTTCCTGTGTTCAGTCTTGCCCAGCATCAGGATCTTTTCCAGTGACTGACTTCTTCGTATCAGGTGGCCAAAATATTGGAGTTTCAGCTTCATCACTAGTACTTCCAATGAATATTCAGATTATATTCATTTAAGATTAACTGGTTTGATCTCCTTGCAGTTCAAGAGACTCACAAGAGTCTTCAACAACACCACAGTTCAAAAACATCAGTTCTTCAGCCCTCAGTTTTCTTTACAGTCCAACTCTCACATTCATACATGACTACCAGAAAAATCATAGCCTTAACTAGACAGATCTTTGTTGGCAAAATAATGTCTCTGCTTTTTAATATGTTGTCTAGGTTGATCATGGCTATTCTTCCAAGGAGTATGTATCTTTTAATTTCATGACTGCAGTCACCATTTGCAATGATTTTGGAACTCAAGAAAATTAATATCTCACTGTTTCCATTATTTCTCTATCTGTTTGCCATGAAATGATGGGAACAGATGCCATGAGCTTAGTTTTCTGAATGTTGAGCTTTAAGCCAACTTTTTCACTCTCCTCTTTCACTTTCATCAAGAGATGCTTTAGTTCTTCACTTTCTGCCATAAGGGTGGTGTCATCTGTTATTGATTTTCTCTTGACAATCTTGATTTCAGCATGTGCTTCATTCACCCAGACATTTTTCAAGATATATAAATATGTTGAGATATATCTCTGCATATAAATAAAATAAGGACGGTGACAACATACAGCCTTGACATACTCCTTTCCCGATTTGGAATTGTCTGCTGTTCAATTCAAACTGTTGCTTTTTGACCTGCATACAGATTTCTCAGGAGGCAGGTAAAATGGTCTGGTATTTCCATCCCTTGAAGAATTTTCCACAGTTTGCTGTGATTTACACAGGCAAAGGCTTTGGTGTAGCCACTAAAGCAGAAGTAGATGTCTTTCTGGAACTTTCTTGCTTTTTCTATGATCCAATGGCTGTTGGCAATTTGATCTGTGGTTACTCTCCCTTTTATAAATCCAGCTTGAACATTTGGCAGTTCATGATTCATGTACTGTTGAAGCCTGGCTTAGAGAATTTTGAGCATTACTTTACTAGTGTGTGAGATGAGTGCAATTGTGCAGCAGTTTGAACATTCTTTAGCATTGTCCTTCTTTGTGATTGGAATGAAAACTGACTTTTTCCAGTCCTCTGCAGTCCACTGCTGAGTTTTCCAAATTTACTGGCATATTGAGTGCAGCACTTTCACAGGACCATCTTTTAGGGTTTGAAATAGCTCAGTTGGAATTCCATCACCTCCACCAGCTTTGTTCATAGTGATGCTTCCTAAGGCCCACTAGACTTCATATTCCAGGATGTCTGGCTCTATGTGAGTGATCACACCATCGTGATTATCTGGGTAGTGAAGATGTTTTTTTTTTTTTTTTTTCATAAACAGTTTTTCTGTGTATTCTTGCCATCTCTTCTTAACCTTTTCTGCTTCTGTTAGGTCCATACCATTCTGTCCTTTATTGAGCTCGTGTTGTATGAAAGGTTCCCTTGGTATCACTAATTTTCTTGAAGAGATCTCTAGTTTTTCCCATTCTATTGTTTTCCTCTATTTCTTTGCATTGATCACTGATTTACTGAAATCAAGCATGTCGAGTTGTTTGAAAAGGGTCACTAAATAGATTGCAGGGGTTATGGTGCTGATGGGAAATTTTTCCAGTACAAAAGTGTGGACACAGTCATACAAATTGCCCAGGGATGGAAGATTCATGGCAAAGAGCTCCATTCATTCATGGATCATTCACAGCTGAAATTAAAGTTTAAGAAATGTGAACATACTATTCCAAATTTATTCTTTACGTTTTCAATGTAATTACTAAATGTAACATATATGTGGCATATTCTCATACATAACAGAGTTGATAAATTATACATGTTTTTAAAACATTGTTTGCCCAATTTCTTGAGACAACTTTATATGTGTGTATGTGTATATATATATATAGCTACCTAACTGACCTCATTGGCTAAAGTAAAATTTAAGAAACATTTGATGAGTGTCTGCCATAGTTATTCAGATGAGACATACCTCAAAATAAAAGTGATGTCAGTTGCAATTTCAGCAACTACTGATCCTGAGTTACCAATTGAGATCATTCCTTAATTATTTCTTTTGTGTAAAGTANTGTGTATATATATATATAGCTACCTAACTGACCTCATTGGCTAAAGTAAAATTTAAGAAACATTTGATGAGTGTCTACCATAGTTATTCAGATGAGACATACCTCAAAATAAAAGTGATGTCAGTTGCAATTTCAGCAACTACTGATCCTGAGTTACCAATTGAGATCATTCCTTAATTATTTCTTTTGTGTAAAGTAATTCACAGATGGAATCAGTGTTTATAAGCCTGAGGTGATATTTAATTCAATGTGTTTAACAACATGTGATTCTTCAAACCAAAGGAGCTGTTTTTCACAAACAAATATTTTTGTTAAGTAACTGTTTCTGTTTGAATGTTTACAGAACTAAAAACAAATTTAAAAAACCACTTTTCTATTAATATTTGAATAATGTGGGAAAACTGAAGAGAAATCAAACAAATGAGTAAAGTATTTGTGTGCTTGTATGTCACAAACTATGAATAAGTCTCTTTCAAAATGCTCTTGGAAATTTTGGTTTCAAAGAACATTTTAGTTAAACATTTTCAGTCAAACTAGGCTTGTTCTGCTTCTAAGTGCAGGAGGAAAGATTCTAACTTGGTAGGAAAAAGGATTTTTCACATGAAGTACTATTCAAATAAGGGAAATGGATAGATAATAAAGAAACCTGCAGACTGAGGAAATGCAAGGATTGTGGATCACCTGGCTGAGTGTGAGTCAATTTTACATTATTTTCAGGTTGAAGGAGAGAGCTGATGTCAGTGTTTGGGCAGGTAGAGCCCTAAAATGTGAGTCAATGTACCATCAGCAAATAGCACATCATGAGACAAGACAGGAGGCACTAGAAGAACTGCTTTTAAGGGAAAATTCCCTTTACTGATAGTTTAAATATTTAAGATACCTTTTAAAAAATGTTATGTTGCTGAAAGAGATAACTTGGTCCTTGTTTGTGATAAGTAATACCTTGCTTTAAAAAAAAAAAGAAAAAGAAAAATTGAAATGGACAGGAGGAAAGGAAAGAGGAGAGAGAGGGAAAGGAAAGGGGAGACAGGGATAAAGACAGAAAGAAAGGAAGGAAGGAAGGAAGAAAGCAAACTCATATTTAGAGAATTCTATATTAATAAATGGGCTTCCCTGGTGACTGAGTGATAAAGAATCTGCCTGCAATTCAAAAGCCCCAGGAGATGTGGGTTCAGTCTCTGAGTCAGGAATATCCCCTGGAGGAGAGCATGGACACCCACTCCATGATTTTTGTCTGGAGAAACGTATGGACAGATGAGCAAGGTGGGATACAGTCACAAAGAGTTGTACACCACTGAAGAGACTTCATTTCAGGTCAGTTCATTGGCTTAGTCCTGTCCGACTCTTTGCAACCCCATGGACTGCAGCATACCAGGCTTCCCTGTAAATCACCAGCTCCTGGACCTTGCTCAAACTCATGTCCATCGAGTTAGTAATGACATCCAACCATCTCATCCACTGAAATCCCCTTCTCCTCCTGTCTTCAATCTTTCCCAGCATCAGGGTCTTTTCAAATGAGTCAGCGGTTCTCATCAGGTGGCCAAAATATTGGAGTTTCAGCTTCAGCAGCTGTCCTTCCAATGAACATTCAGGACTGATTTCTTTTAGGATTGACTGGTTGGATCTCCTTGTAGTCCAAAGGACTCTCAAGAGTCTTCTTCAACACCACAGTTCAAAAGCATCAATTCTTTGACACTCAGCTTTCTTTATAGTTCAGCTCTCACATCCATACATGACTACTGGAAAAACCATAGCATTGAATGTATGGGCCTTTGTCTACAAAATAATGTCTCTGCTTTTTAATATGCTGGGTAGGTTTGTCATATCTTTTCTTCCAAGGAGTAAGCAATTTTTAATTGCATGGCTGCAGTCACCATTTGCAGTGATTTTGCAGCCCAAGAAAATAAAACTTGTCACTGCTTTTGCATCTATTTCCATGAAGTGATGGGATTGGATGCCATATCTTCATTTTTTAAAAGTTTACTTTTAAGCTAGCTTTTTCACTCTCCTCTTTCACTTTCATCGAGAGAGTCCAGTTCCTCTCTGCTTTCTGCCATAAGAGTGGTGTCATCTGCAAATCTGAGGTTATTGATATTTCTCTTGGCAGTATTGATTCCAGCTTTTGTTTTATCCATGCTTACATTTTGCATGATGTATTCTGCATATAAGTTAAATAAGCAAGATGACAATATAAAACCTTCAAGTATTCATTTCCAAATTTGGAACCAGTTCATTGTTCCATGTCCAGTTCTATCTGTTTCTTCTTGACCTGCATGGTGGTTTCTCAGGATGCAGGTAAGGTGATCTGATATTCCCTTCTCTTTAAGAATTTTCCACAGGTTTTTTTTTTTTTTTTGTGTGTGTGTGTGTGTGTGTGATTTACACAAACAAAGGCTTTGGCATAATCAATAAAGTAGAAATCAATATTTTTCTGGAATTCTCTAGCTTTTTCTATGATGCAATGGATGTTGGCAATTTGATTTCTGGTTCCTTTGCCTTTTCCCAGTTCACCTTGAACATCTGGAAGTTCTCAGTTCACCTATGTTGAAGGCTGACTTGGAGAATCTTGAGCATTTCTTTGCTAGCATGTGAGATGAGTGCAATTGTGCAGTAGTTTGAGCATTCTTTGGCATTGCCTTTCTTTGAGATTGGAATGAAAACTGACCTTTTCCAATCCTGTGGCCACTGCTGAGTTTTCCAAATTTCCTGGCATATTGAATGCAGCACTTTCACAGTATCATCTTTTAGGATTTGAAATAGCTCAGCTGGAATTTCATCACCTCCAGTAGCTTTGTTCATAGTGATGTTTACTAAGGCCCACTTTACTTTGCATTCCAGGATGTCTGGCTTTAGATAATCACGCCATTGTGGTTATCCGCATCATTAGTGCACGTATTAACAAATGCAGAGGATTCCAGTTCATGACGTTGACTTCTAAGCAGATATGGTACTCATCAAAACAAAAACTAAAATGAACAGGGAGTAAGATTATTTGAGGCATAATTGACTAATAAGGGGTTTACTAGTTGATTAAGATTAAATCCAGTCTAAAAAGTGTCACTGGATTTTATAGCTATTTTCTTTTCAATTTGGTAATGTACAGAATGATATTGTTACCATGTAGAATATAAAGTGAATATTTCTTTGTATAGTATGTTTCCTGTGGTCATGTATGGATGTGAGAGTTGGACTGTGAAGAAGGCTGAGCGCCAAAGAATTGATGCTTTTGAACTGTGGTGTTGGAGAAGACTCTTGAGAGTCCCTTGGACTGCAAGGAGATTCAACTAATCCATTCTGAGGAGATCAACCCTGGGATTTCTTTGGAAGGAATGATGCTAAAGCTGCAACTCCAGTACTTTGGCCACCTCATGAGAAGAGATGACTCATTGGAGAAGACTCTGATGCTGGGAGGGATTGGGGCAGGAGGAGAAGGGGACAACAGAGGACGAGATGGCTGGATGGCATCACGGACTTGATGGACGTCTGAGTGAACTCCGGGAGATGGTGATGAACAGTGAGGCCTGGCGTGCTGTGATTCATGGGGTTGCAAAGAGTCGGGCATGACTGAGTGACTGAACTGAACTGACAGTATGTTTGTATAAGGCAAACTTTACTACTGCAACAATTAATACCTTTGAAATACAAAAATACATTTGGAATATATTGTTTCCCTTAAGAATGTGAGAAAGACTTGACATTTTTATTTTTCTTTCTAAAAAACTAATAATATTGTTTTGGTGATTCTCCATCCTACTTTGCCTTGACAGTCCTGACTTAAGTCTATTGTTTTCCTATAATTATTTGTAGGGTACTGATTCATTTGCCAAATTTCTAAGGTGCTCTTCCATTCATCTTTGATTACCTCCTGCTGCTAAGTCACTTCAGTCGTGTCCGACTCTGTGTGACCCCCATAGACGGCAGCCCACCAGGCTCCCCCATCCCTGGGATTCTCCAGGCAAGAATACTAGAGTGGGTTGCCATTTCCTTCCCCAATGCATGAAAGAGAAAAGTGAAAGTAAAGTCGCTCAGTCTGTCCGACTGTTAGCGACCCCATGGACTGCAGCCTACCAGGTTACTCCATCCAATGGATTTTCCAGGCAAGAGTACTGCGGTGGGGTGCCGTTGATTACCTCCTATGATTCAATAAAATTGTATATTTTCCAGAAAAAGTGATACTATCACTTACTTGCTAATCATGCACATGATTTAACTCACTCTAAACTGGCAATGATTTTCCAGTGGTCATGTATGGATGTGAGAGTTGGACTGTGAAGAAAGCTGAGATCCAAAGAAATGATGCTTTTGAACTGTAGTGTCGGAGAAGACTCTTGAGAGTCCTTTGGACTGCAAGGAGATCCAATCTGTCCATTCTAAAGGAGATCAGTCCTGGGTATTCTTGGGAAGGACTGATGCTAAAGCTGAAACTCCACTACTTTGCCCATCTCATGCAAAGAGTTGACTCATTGAAAAAGACTCTGATGCTGGGAGGGATTGGGGCAGGAGGAGAAGGGGATGACAGAGGATGTGATGGCTGGATGGCATCACTGACTCAATGGAGGATGAGTTTGAGTGAACTCCGGGAGTTGGTGATTGACAGGGATTCATGAGGTCGCAAAGAGTCAGACACAACTGAGTGAATGAACTGAACTGAACTGAAAGTGTATTTGCCATAAACTTTAAAAATTCATCACATATACTATCTTTTACTGTGAATATTTGAATGGCTCATTTACATTTGTAAGTCCTGTTTCCTTGATGTGTAGGAAAAGTAAAGTTTCTCAGTCGTGTCCAACTCATTGCGACCCCATGGACTGTAGCCTACCAGGCTCCTTCCTCCATGGGATTCCCCAAGCAAGAGTACTGGAGTGGGTTGCCATTTCCTTCTCCAGGGGATCTTTCTGAACCTGGGATAGAACCTGGGTCTCCTGCATTCCATGCAGATGTTTTAATCTCTGAGCCACCAGGGAAGTCCTTCTATGTGTAGGGGTATCAGAATAACCATACTCTCATATACTTAATGTTCTGAAAATATTGTAAAAACTGATCAATGAAACTTCTTTAGTTAGAATCATATAGATTTGAGCTTACTGAATTTGGTAATGTCAGAAATTTGTTGTAAAGATTAAATGAGATGATGAATGCAATGTGCATATAAACCCTGACAGCAATAATGCCCAGTCTCCCACAGTGGTTACTAGGTGCTGTCACAGAGTGGTAAAAAAGCATGTTTTACCCTGTTTATGCCTAAGTAAATTATGCCTCTCAGTAATGAGCATTGCTTCAATTTCTAGTTGTGCTTTTCACTTGTCAAATCACATCTTATTTGTGACAACTGCCCAATATATTATCCAGTGTAATACTTCCAACAAAACTTTTAAATAAGCAGAAGAGCTATTATTACTGTCTATTCATAGATGAAAGTTGGATGTACAAAGTGGCCTATACAAAGTCAGATGGTACAGATGGTAGCAAATCTGAGCTCTGACAGCCAGACCTCTTCCTCCCACTTTCCCTCTTTTTATTATTATAATTTTTTTGCAGGTTTCAAATTCATTATAAGATCATTCAAATTTTTGTGAAATAATATTCAAGTTAGTAATAATCAAATCTCAATAAATAGCTTCAGTGCGTTTATTTTACTTGAAATAGATTTACCCTTAAGGGGAAAGTGAAAGTAAAGTCGCTCAGTCGTGTCCAACTCTTTAGCGACCCCACGGACAGTAGTAGCCTACCAGGTTCCTGCATCCACAGGATTTTCCCAGCTAGAGTACTGCAGTGGGTTGCCATTTTCTTCTCCAGGGGATCTTCCTGGCCTGGGAATTGAACCCAGTGCTCCCTCTTTGCAGGCAGATTCTTTAACAACTGATCCTCTAGGAAAGCTTCCTTAGAGAAAGAACCAAGAATTTGGTGGGATAACATACATTGGATTCCTTCTAAGCATGAGCAGCATTTCAGTTATTAAATGCTGATTTAGAATACCAAATTTACAAATAGAAAATAAAGTGTTCAGTAAATAAACTCATTAGCTTAAGAAGGTTTAGTAGATGCCAATCTGAATAATAACTATTCTATATGCTCACTTTACTGTAAATATTGATACCCAGTGACTAAATATTGTTCAGCAACATTTATCTATGTTCGAACTGGTTTTACATAGGTATGCCAGCTTTGTAGGTTACAATTTTATAAATACAAGTCTAAAAACATATGCAATTTAAAAGAATATCTTCTAAAAAAAACTAGCTGACTTACATTTTTTCGTAGCCATTACTTATATACAAAATAAAATCCCAACCAAAACTAGCAGGTGAAAAAAAAATAATAAGACTATGCATAAAAATAAGAGTGTTTATTTCTTTAATGTCTTAAAAAATTGAGGGAATAGGAAAAGGAAGAAATAAAAATATAAACTACTTAATAAAGTCATTTGATGTTTACTTTATTGCTATATTCATTCACTTATTTTTCTATCCATTTAGTTATAGAATCAATGGTACCATAAAAAAGGTTATGTTAATAATGAATCCTAACCTGGTCACTACTATTGTCTTAACCACTGTAATCATCAAAATGGGAAAACATTTAGCTCACACAAACTGGAAATATTTATTTCAAATAAAATATTTATTTTATTAGTAAATATTGAAATTAGAAAACTGGATAAACACTCTGGTGAATAACATGAAAATATTAAGATGTAAAAACACACCAGTGAGACAGTCTGGAACCTGAGATCCTTTGCTACATTGCTTATACCTGGACAAACATCTCCTCAAGCAACAAATATAAAGATATTATAACCAACTAAACTGCACACATATGCAATTGAAACAATTATGAACAAGAAGGTACAAAAAGACCAAAGCCAACTGCCACTTCTGAGGTACCTGGAGCAAAAGTAAGGTGCTGCACCTGAATCTTGCACACAGCCCCACCAAGAGGGTGGACAAACCAGCTAAGCAGCCCCTCTGACCTGACACTCTGATCTGCCTCCAGACTGACTCCATTTAAGTGACCAGCTTGCCTCACTTCAGTGAGCAAAAAGGTCACCTGTTACTTGCTTTTTACCATAGCAGGAGTCCCAGTAAAGCCTTGCTTGAACTCTTATCAATTTCTATTGATTAAAGAGTCTAAGGACCCAAGTTGGCAACGTGAAAATATTGATATGCATGGAATGAGTAGATGGAGTTGGCCTAAAAAGTTACAGTAAGACAAGACTGAGAAAAACAGCAACAGCAATGGTGAAACTTTTTTTAGCTTCCTATCCTGGAAGATATTCAGCTTTTATTGTTTTTATGTACTTTTATAACACAATCAGATTGTTACATAATAGAAAATGGACTAAATTAGGGAAAGGTTGATAGCATGAAAATCATTTAGGAAACTATTACTATTAAGAGATGACAAGAGCCTAAACAAAGTAATTAACAAGGTATGCTAAATTTAAAATATATTCCTGATGAAGGCTTGAGAAGACTTGATTATAAGCTGATGAGGCAGAGTGGGTAATAGGGAAGATTCTGTGGATTTTAAGTTCAGTTTTGAAGAGAAAATAGTGCCATCAGGTAAGATAAAGAAGGGCAGTGATTGTGAGGGAGAAGTGGACAGGGTACTGATGCTTAATACACAGTAACTTAAATTGACTGTATGATTTAAGATGCTGTCCTATGTGCAGTAAGAAATTCCAATAATGGCACTCCATGGAAAAATAAAAGCTTGTGATGAAAATTCAAAGGCTATTTGAACGCTATTACCAGGAATAATTTAACATTAATCAAGTTTTGCATTGACCTATTTTTTTTTTTACTAAATTACAAAGTTAATTTATTACAAATACAAAATTTGCCACTTTGCATCATTTGATACATTCTTCAATATTTTGTGAAATCTTTGAATGAAAAAAAATAAATAGGATAGAACCCTACTAGTCTGATTACCTAACAAATCCTTNGTTTAGTTGTTAAGTTGTGTCTGACTCTTGTGAGCCCATAGACTGCAGCCTGTCAGACTTCTCTGTCCATGGGATATACCAGGTATGAGTATTGAAGTAGGTTGTCATTTCCTTCTTCTGGAGATCTTCCTGACCCAGGGACTGAATCTGGAGATGTGTATAAGAGACAGATATTATCCAGTGTAATACTTCCAACAAAACTTTTAAATAAGCAGAAGAGCTATTATTACTGTCTATTCATAGATGAAAGTTGGATGTACAAAGTGGCCTATACAAAGTCAGATGGTACAGATGGTAGCAAATCTGAGCTCTGACAGCCAGACCTCTTCCTCCCACTTTCCCTCTTTTTATTATTATAATTTTTTTGCAGGTTTCAAATTCATTATAAGATCATTCAAATTTTTGTGAAATAATATTCAAGTTAGTAATAATCAAATCTCAATAAATAGCTTCAGTGCGTTTATTTTACTTGAAATAGATTTACCCTTAAGGGGAAAGTGAAAGTGAAGTCGCTCAGTCGTGTCCAACTCTTTAGCGACCCCACGGACAGTAGTAGCCTACCAGGTTCCTGCATCCACAGGATTTTCCCAGCTAGAGTACTGCAGTGGGTTGCCATTTTCTTCTCCAGGGGATCTTCCTGGCCTGGGAATTGAACCCAGTGCTCCCTCTTTGCAGGCAGATTCTTTAACAACTGATCCTCTAGGAAAGCTTCCTTAGAGAAAGAACCAAGAATTTGGTGGGATAACATACATTGGATTCCTTCTAAGCATGAGCAGCATTTCAGTTATTAAATGCTGATTTAGAATACCAAATTTACAAATAGAAAATAAAGTGTTCAGTAAATAAACTCATTAGCTTAAGAAGGTTTAGTAGATGCCAATCTGAATAATAACTATTCTATATGCTCACTTTACTATAAATATTGATACCCAGTGACTAAATATTGTTCAGCAACATTTATCTATGTTCGAACTGGTTTTACATAGGTATGCCAGCTTTGTAGGTTACAATTTTATAAATACAAGTCTAAAAACATATGCAATTTAAAAGAATATCTTCTAAAAAAAACTAGCTGACTTACATTTTTTCGTAGCCATTACTTATATACAAAATAAAATCCCAACCAAAACTAGCAGGTGAAAAAAAAATAATAAGACTATGCATAAAAATAAGAGTGTTTATTTCTTTAATGTCTTAAAAAATTGAGGGAATAGGAAAAGGAAGAAATAAAAATATAAACTACTTAATAAAGTCATTTGATGTTTACTTTATTGCTATATTCATTCACTTATTTTTCTATCCATTTAGTTATAGAATCAATGGTACCATAAAAAAGGTTATGTTAATAATGAATCCTAACCTGGTCACTACTATTGTCTTAACCACTGTAATCATCAAAATGGGAAAACATTTAGCTCACACAAACTGGAAATATTTATTTCAAATAAAATATTTATTTTATTAGTAAATATTGAAATTAGAAAACTGGATAAACACTCTGGTGAATAACATGAAAATATTAAGATGTAAAAACACACCAGTGAGACAGTCTGGAACCTGAGATCCTTTGCTACATTGCTTATACCTGGACAAACATCTCCTCAAGCAACAAATATAAAGATATTATAAGCAACTAAACTGCACACATATGCAATTGAAACAATTATGAACAAGAAGGTACAAAAAGACCAAAGCCAACTGCCACTTCTGAGGTACCTGGAGCAAAAGTAAGGTGCTGCACCTGAATCTTGCACACAGCCCCACCAAGAGGGTGGACAAACCAGCTAAGCAGCCCCTCTGACCTGACACTCTGATCTGCCTCCAGACTGACTCCATTTAAGTGACCAGCTTGCCTCACTTCAGTGAGCAAAAAGGTCACCTGTTACTTGCTTTTTACCATAGCAGGAGTCCCAGTAAAGCCTTGCTTGAACTCTTATCAATTTCTATTGATTAAAGAGTCTAAGGACCCAAGTTGGCAACGTGAAAATATTGATATGCATGGAATGAGTAGATGGAGTTGGCCTAAAAAGTTACAGTAAGACAAGACTGAGAAAAACAGCAACAGCAACGGTGAAACTTTTTTTAGCTTCCTATCCTGGAAGATATTCAGCTTTTATTGTTTTTATGTACTTTTATAACACAATCAGATTGTTACATAATAGAAAATGGACTAAATTAGGGAAAGGTTGATAGCATGAAAATCATTTAGGAAACTATTACTATTAAGAGATGACAAGAGCCTAAACAAAGTAATTAACAAGGTATGCTAAATTTAAAATATATTCCTGATGAAGGCTTGAGAAGACTTGATTATAAGCTGATGAGGCAGAGTGGGTAATAGGGAAGATTCTGTGGATTTTAAGTTCAGTTTTGAAGAGAAAATAGTGCCATCAGGTAAGATAAAGAAGGGCAGTGATTGTGAGGGAGAAGTGGACAGGATACTGATGCTTAATACACAGTAACTTAAATTGACTGTATGATTTAAGATGCTGTCCTATGTGCAGTAAGAAATTCCAATAATGGCACTCCATGGAAAAATAAAAGCTTGTGATGAAAATTCAAAGGCTATTTGAACGCTATTACCAGGAATAATTTAACATTAATCAAGTTTTGCATTGACCTATTTTTTTTTTACTAAATTACAAAGTTAATTTATTACAAATACAAAATTTGCCACTTTGCATCATTTGATACATTCTTCAATATTTTGTGAAATCTTTGAATGAAAAAAAATAAATAGGATAGAACCCTACTAGTCTGATTACCTAACAAATCCGTGTTTGAGAAGAAATGAATCTTTGTTATTCTATTTTTATTTAGAATGAAGAGCATATTATTAAGTATATATTTTATGAGAATAAAAGAATTTATATTTTATTATTAATAGGAAAGGATCTTTTCTAACCAGTGCATCCAGCCTTGTACATACATGGATGCATGCTAAGTCACTTCAGTCATGTCCAGCTCATAGCTCACCAGGCTCCACTGTCCATGAGATTCTCACTGAAGTGGGCTTCCATGTCCTCCTACAGGGGATCTTCCTGACTCAGGGATCAGATCTGTGTCTCCAGGACTGTCAGGCAAATTCTTTACCCCTGAGCCACCTGGGAAGCCCTATCAAGCTTTACTATGTGTGTATATATGATATACACTTTATAATTTTGAGAACATATACTTTTTATCTGTTTATAGATAGAATCTATACACAATTTATCTATACTGGAAGAATATTGTATATTTTTAAGCAGTACACATTCTATGTAAATGAACTATTTGTCTATTTCCTTGGTATAATCCAATTTAAATTATCTGTTTCCAACATTCTATGACTTCATCTCCTTCTCTTTGTAAGAAGACAACTGATCAATGTTGGTTTTCATAGTTGTTGAATTCAAGGTGTTCCCTAGGTAGGTCAGCAGCTCAGAAAAGTAATACCAGGTTTGTTCAAGATTCAGAGCTTCCTTATCGCAAAGTAGGAAGCAGTAGTGTCAGCCAAGCAGAGGCAGAAAACGCAGTGGGTCAGATAAATTCAGCTCAGTTCAGTCGCTCAGTCATGTCTGACTCTTTGCGACCCCATGGACTACAGCACGCCAGGCGTCACCAACTCCCACAGTTTACTCAAACTCATAAGATGCACTGGGTTAGTCCTCCCATATATTCACTCCGAACCTGAAGCAACTATGATGAAACTCATGATGTGTTTGGAAACAAACCTAAGTTTATATCGTAAATCTGGGATTAGAAAACCAGAGCCAATCGTGTACCTCCCAGGCAGTAAGAGCAGATGCACATGCAGTTTTGCCATTGTGATTATAACATGGAAACGATAAGAATGGAGCAGTTACCACTGAGACAAATGATCAAATTGTAGTAGTTTTTATTGAGCTACAATGTGTGTAAAAAAATTAATCTTGACAATGACTTTAGTAATCTTTTGAATAAGGTGGAATAAAACACACACACACAAAAAAAGGACAGCTGAAGTTACCATCCTGTGAGTTTACTTGTTTAATCAGGAATATGGCTAATGCTATAAACATGAGGAACATGAACACCTATATGACTCATACTTAAACAAAAGTGCTTTTACTTAAATATATAAATTTAACATTTAAAAATTTTTGTATTTTGTATTTCACTTTTTTGCTTTGATGGTGCATGTGTGTATGTAAAAACAGAAATATGTATAAATTATGGCCCTTGTTTTTTTCCCAAAATAGTCAATGTAAAATCTGCTTTTGAATATAATTTTCTACATATTAGATATATTTATGGTTACAGCATGTGCATATGTATTTATACATAATGGTTATATTATGTTCAAATCATATTCAAATAACTCTTGAAAAATACATATACAGCTTTTTATGTATAGCTTGAGAATCAATAAAAACTCTAATATATTTAAGTATTTTTCTTCCAAGTACCACTTGAATAGGAAGTAGGTGTGTAGAATACAAAAGAAGATTCGAAGTGTTACTTAAAAGAACTAAAGCACTGTGATGTGGAGTTTAAGCCAGTTTATCAATATTTTGAGAGTAATTCCTAAATGTGCAATATGTCAGATATTTTATGGGGAGAAATATTTTAAACTTCAAATATAGTAAACATCAGATTCTAAGCCTCAGAACGAAATTGACAGAGAAACCAAAAGCCAAAGCATTTTTTTACACTTAGTAAATGTACTATAAGCAAGTAGGAAATGAATAAGTTTATTGTTGGGACTAACATGATAATAAATTCTATATCTGTTACCATATATATACTAATTTCCAATCATACACTCTTAGTTCCAGAATGCATGCATAAAATTCAATTAATTATGAACAGCAGCACAGTTTCAGTTAGTCAATATAAAAATTATATGAAAATAAACCTATTTAAGAAGAAAGCTAGCATGTATTTAGAGACATAATACTTAAAGATATATGACTTCATTAAAATGTAAGGTTTTAGAATATGTCCATTTTTTAAATCTAGGAGGTACTTATATTTTCTTTTTTTTTATTTTTGAAGGAGGTGTGAGATTATAAAAATAAATAAGAGAAATAGAGAGTAAGAAGAGAGAAAAATGGAGAAGGAAGGGGAGGCAAATGTCTTCTTAGAGATGCTGAAATGGGAATCTGAGTTCTTGTTCGCAGAGCCAAAGGATGAACTTCACAAATACTCACACACAAGAGGATGCACCAGTTTCATTCAGAAGCTTAATGTTGGCTGTTCCATTTAGCCCATGTATGATTATGTGAGATAATGCTATCGTAACTGGCATTCTATAAGTAAAAAGAGTGGTAAGGTTTTGAAATTTAAAAAATAAATAAATAAACAAGTGGTAGTATGTAACCATCAGAGAAAGAGATGCACAATTCTAATAATCACCAAGGTTAGAGAGACAGTCGGGGTCCCAGATTATCAGGGGAACTATGGAGACAACAGAAGATACTATCTCTTGGGGCAAAATATTTTGGATGAATCAAGAACAAACCTGAGGGCAGCCCTGTAGCTAAAAATGATGAGCCCTTGCCAAGTTTTCAGACCTCAAATTCAGTGATTGCAGGACAGGCTGTGTGTCCAGGAGAGAACAGTCTACAACATGACTGTAATACATTGACTGTTGACTCTGTAACTACATTTATGAGAAAGAACAACAAATATTTTAGGAATGTTGGACTCGATTTCAATTTGTCCCTGACCTCTAGGTTTCTGAAACTGTGTTGCCCTGATGGTAGATTGGGAGATATGAGGGGAAATTAACAAAGGTGCCTATCTCAGGTAGTCACAATGGTCCTCTGATTCCAGCTATCATTTCCCAAGTCCCTGAATATTGCTTGAAATAGGGTTGAAATTTTAGTTGGTAGAACTCTCGTATCACTTCTTTGCTTAGGGATTAAAAGTGTAGAGAATGAAAATTGCCAGCCTTTCAATCTTTCTCCTCATTTAAACTCCCATTTTCTAGCCAGTACTATAAATTAAAAGCAACACAGCACCTTTGGGAAAAGTAGAGAGGGCACCAGGCCTGAGAACAAAAGGAGAGTCCACTATCATTCTCCACTCTATTCACCACATTGATCCCTACAAAAACAAAAACAAAAACAAAAAACAAACTTCACCTTGAAGATAGCAGAGTTAAACCAAGTAGTAGCTTATTTGCTGCTGTTCACCAGATGGGGTACACTTCATCCAGCAGATTAACACTGGCTCAGTTACACAATACATGGCCAAGACCATGGAAAATTTCTATTCCTATCAGGTAGGCAGGTCAGAAATTGTGTGTATTCATTTGGAACAGAAAACAGTATACATTTAAAAAGTCTTGTCTCAAGGCTAAGCTATCTTATACACTCTCCATAATAATATAATCTGAAGGAGGGCAGACTGGGTTTTCTGCAGACTGTCATTTTGATCCACTATCTGATTATGTTATTTATTATTATTATATTTATCAAGTTGGAGGAATAATAATGGCAAATATGATGAAGACCTTGAGAAGATACATGTGCTCTGAGTGGTGAGAGAATAGCCCTATGAAGATGAGGATCCTATCACTTAAAGGAGGTTCCTGAGTTTCCTAGAGATCCAGTGATCTGGGAGCATGCCCAAACATGCCATCCAACTTAAAGACAGATTACTGCCGCTTTACCTCATGCAATGAAGATAAACTATTCTATATTATACCATGCACCACTAAAAAAGAAGTGAAACACTTGGTTGGCCTCTGAATCTAATAGCAAATATATTGCTCTGATCTATTCATCTAGAGATATAGATGCTAGAGGCTTTGAATGAGTCCCAGAGCAGAACACTTGACAATATGTTCAGGCTGAAGTGCAAAAAGACTTGCCTGTTGCACCATGAGACTTAACAGACTCTGTAGGTTAAGAGTGGTAGTTTAGTTGTTAAGTTGTGTCTGACTCTTGTGAGCCCATAGACTGCAGCCTGTCAGACTTCTCTGTCCATGGGATATACCAGGTATGAGTATTGAAGTAGGTTGTCATTTCCTTCTTCTGGAGATCTTCCTGACCCAGGGACTGAATCTGGGTCTTCTGCATTTTAGGCAGATTCTTTACCAGCTGAGCCACCAGGAAAGTCAAGTAGGGTTAGAAATGTTAGTGGTATTACTGATGACAAAATATATCTTATAAAGTTTATGGCAAGCTCTAGGAGGTGAATTATAACACAGACTCTAGGTTAGAGCAAGACCAGAGAGACTCTAATTGATATTATAGAGAATATAAAGTGAATGGGGAAGGGTAAGAGGAAGTATATTAGTTATGGTCTGTGGACCGGATGCAGGAGTAGGTTTATAAATTCATCTTAAGTTTTATTTTGTAATTTATCCCAGGGAAAGAAAGTTAACAAGACTCCTAAAGAAGTGTCTTACATAAATAATAAGAAGCAAATATATCTGAGGGTGGAAGGTATGGGTTCCATCTCTATCTATCATTTATCTTTATAGGGAGGTGTGGTTGATATATACAAAAAGTTGTACAACTTTGATAAGTATGTCTTAACAAGTTTGTACATATGCATATACCTGTGATACCATCACCATTATC
>SJYX01016220.1:99764-111275 GCA_006410675.1 Oreotragus oreotragus
TACTATTAATTTTTCAACCTGATCCTTTCATATTATATCTTGTTTGTGGTTCTGGTATTTTAAGCAGGGTGATGAAATATTATTTATTTGTTGTCAGGGCTGATGCAGTCTTCCTTTTTTCTTTTAGTTTATTGTTCACTTAAAAAGGACATAGGAAAATTAACTTAAATAATTGTGATGAATTTGTCATCTTAGTATTTTCAGCCTGCTATGTAATTAGTAACTTCATGGAGATAAGCTTGGTTTTTAGTTTTATGGTGAATGTTGGGTATTTATTATATTAAAAGAGTGTTCATTATTTCTTCACATATGCTTAACAGTAAGGCATCTTATTTCCTATAAAGTGATTCAGAGGTTCTCTTCTGTAAATATTTTGTATAATGGCAACAACAATTTAATTTTCTTTGTGAATGCCTTCACAAGAGAGTGAAAGTCAAGTTAACTAATCATAGTAGACTAGTTGTATAGTAGGTGCAGTGGACAAAATTTTTATAAATGTGGTATAGAAAACTGGAAAATTGACCATATCAAGTTGCTGAAAGAGCAGTTTGTCTTTCAGAAATTTTTTGTGAGTAAATAATAACGTGTATGTTCTGTTTTGAATGCCAGGAATGCATAAGGTAACAATCAATATGTACTCATTCATTTTCCAACAAATAAGAAAATGTACTCTTAATTTTGAGTGCTATATTGTTGTGCTTAATTTCTTCCAGATTTCCTAAAGATAATGTTTAAAACTGAATAATGTCGACTGTATAAACACTATGTCTATGTCACATATAGTATTAAACCTCAAAATATCTAGTAATGTATTACTGTCAATGCAACTAGAAGACAAAATTGTGAATTAATGAAATTGTGTGGCTGGATAACATTTTCCAGTAATCCCAGGCATTTATGTTACCCAGACTATCAATCTGGCTAAGGTCCTGTCCTTTGCAGCATTCTCTTCCCATCAGATCTTATGTGTCTGCTCCATTTCTCTAGTAATTTATTCAGGGCCTGAAAAATTAATATAGTATTCTAAATAATGAGTAAAATAAAATGTTTATAATTTTCCCACATATTTTCACTTTAATAAAATTCTTCAACCTCTTCACTGAAAGGTGGGTGGGTGCATTTGAAGTAAGCCAGTCAATATGTCAATGTTTTTATAGATAATGACTATCTCATTTTTCAGTCACTCAGTCATGTCTGACTCTTTGCAACTGCAGGGACTGCAGCACACCAGGCTTCCCTACTCTTCACTATTTCCTAGAATTTGCTCAAACTCATGTCCATTGAGTTGGTGATGCCATCCAACCATATCATCCTCAGTTGCCCTCTTCTCCTGCCCTTGATCTTGCCCAGAATTAGGGTCTTTGCTAATGAGTCAGCTCTTTGCATCAGGTAGACAAATTATAGGATCTTCAGCTTCAACATTAGTCCTTCCAATTAATATTCAGATTTGATTTCCTTTACGATTGACTGGTTTCATCTTCTTACTGTCCAAGGGACACACAGGAGAGTTTTCTAGCAACAGAATTCAAAAGCATCAATTATTCAGCACTCAACCATTTTATGGTCTAACTCACACGTCTGTACATGACTACTGGAAAAACCAAAGCTTTGACTATATGGATTTTGTCAGCAAAGTAGTATCTCTGCTTTTTAATAAGCTGTCTAGGTTTATCACAGCTTTTATTCCAAAAAGCAAGCATCTTTTAGTTTCATGACTTCAGTCACCATTCACATTGATTTTGGAGCTCATGTAAATAATTCCTGTCACTGTTTCCCTTTTTCCCCATCTCTTTGCTAAAACGTGATGGGACAAGATACCATGACCTTAGATTCTTAAGTTTTAAGCCAGCTTTTTCACTCTTCTCTTTCACCTTCATCAAGAAGCTCTCTAGCTCCTCTCTGCTTTCTGGCATTAAAGTGATATCATTTGCATGTCAAAGGTTTTTTACATTTCTGCCAGCAATCTTGATTCCAGATTCTAATTCACCCAGCTTGGCATTTCATGATGTTCTTTGCATATATATTAAAGAAGCAGAATGACATCATACAGCCTTGACATAATCCCTTCCTAGTTTTGAACCATTGTTCCATGTCCGGTTCTAACTGCTGCTTCTTGATCTGCATACAGTTTTCTTAGAAGGCAGGTAATGTGGTCTGGTATTCTCGTCTCTTTAAGAATTTTCCAGTTTGTTATGATCCACACAGTCAAAGGCTTTAATGCAGTCAATGGAGCAGAAATAGATGTTATTTCTGGAATTCTCTTGCTTTTTCTATGATCCAACAGATGTTGGCAATTTGATTCCCGGTTCCTCTGCCTTTTCTAAAACCAGCTTGTACATCTGGAACTTCTTTGTTCATGTACTGTTGAAGCCTAGCTTGAAGGATTTTGAGCATTACCTTATTAGCATGTGAGATGAGCACAGTTTTGCAGTACTTCAACATTCTTTTGCATGCCCTTCTTTTGAATTGGAATGAAAACTCACCTTTTCCAGTTCTGTGGCCATTCCCAAATCTTTCATATTTGCTGGTGTATTGATTGCAGCGCTTTCACTTTAATGACATCAGCTCTTAGGATTTGAAATAGCTTAGCTGGAATCCCATCACCTCTGATAGTTTTGTTCATAGAAATTCTTCCTGCTGCCCACTTGACTTCCCACTCCAAGATTTCTGGCTCTAGGTGAATGATCTCGGCATCATGGCTATCCAAGGCCATTAAGACCTTTTTTTTTTTTGTACAGTTTTTCCGTTCATTCTTGCCACTTCTTGATAATATATTCTGCTTCTGTTAGGTCCATATCATTTTTTTTTTAAAGTATGGATGAGTTTTATTTATTTATTTTTTGTTTGTTTTGTTTTGTTTTTGTATTTATTTATTTTTTTACACTGTTCTTTATTTTGCCCATCTTTGCAAGAAATATTCCCTTGGTATGTCCAGTTTTCTTGAAGAGATTTCTAATATTTCCCATTCTGGTTTTTTTTTTTTTTCCCCTTGATTAAGTTCCATTGTCCATTAAAAAAAGGCNCATGTACAGTTCTAACTCTGTCTCTTATACACATCTTCTTTGCAAGAAATATTCCCTTGGTATGTCCAGTTTTCTTGAAGAGATTTCTAATATTTCCCATTATGGTTTTTTTTTTTTTTTCCCTTGATTAAGTTCCATTGTCCATTAAAAAAAGGCTTTCTTATCTCTCTGCTATTCTTTGGAACTCTGCATTCAGATGGGTAAATCTTTTCCTTTCTCCTTTGCTTTTCATTACTCTTCTTTTTTCAACTGTATACAAGGCTCTTCAGATAGCTGCTTTCCCTTGTATTTCTTCTCCTGGGAATGGTTTTGGAAACTGCTGCTTGAACAGTTTTGAACTTCTGTCTATAGCTCTTCAGGTTCTTTATCAGATCTGATCCCTTGAATCTCCTTGTTACTTGATTTAGGTCATATCTGGTCTAGTCATTTTCCCTAGTTACTTCAATTTAAGTCTGAAATTTGGAATAAGGAGCTCATGACCTGAGCCACAATCAGCTCCAGGTCTCTGCTGATTATATAGAAATTCTCCATCTTTGGTTGTAAAGAATATAATCAATCTGATTTCACTGTTGATCATCTGGTGATGTCCATGTGTAGAATCATCTCTTGTGTTGTTAGAAGCAGGTGTTTGCTATGACTAGTGTGTTCTCTTTGAAAAACTCTGTTAACCTTTGCCCTGAATCATTTTGTACTCCAAGGCCAAACTTGCCTGTAACTCCAGGTCTCTCTTGACTTCCTAATTTTGTATTCCAGTAGCTTATGATAAAAAAAATGGATATCTTTCTTGTGTTTGTTATAGGCCTTGTAGATGTTCATAGAGTTGTTCAGTTTTTTCTTTGGCATTAGTGGCTGGGACATAGAATAGGATTACTTTGATGTTCACAACATCTGTGGAAAATTCTTCAAAAGATGGGAATACTAGACCACCTTATCTGCCTCCTGAGAAATCTGTATGTAGGTCAAGAAGCAATAGATAGAACTGGACATGGAACAATGAACTGGTTCCACATTGGGAAAGGAGTACGTCAAGGCTATGGTTTTTCCAGTAGTCACGTATGGATGTGAGAGTTGGACTATAAAGAAAGCTGAGTACAAAAAAAATGATGCTTTTGAGCTGTTGTGTTGGAGAAGACTTTTGAGAGTCCCTTGGACTGAAATGGGATCCAACCAGTCCATCGTAAAGGAGATCAGTCCTGGTTGTTCATTGAAAAGACTGATGTTGAAGCTTAAACTCCAATATTTTGGCCACCTGATGTGAAGAGCTGACTGATTTGAAAAGACTCTGATTCTGGGAAAGATTGAGGGAAGGAGGAGAAGGGGATGACAGAGGATGAGATTGTTGGATGGTGTCACAAACTCAATAGACATGGGTTTCAGTAAACTCTGGGAGTTGGTGCTAGAAAGGAGGCCTGGCCTACTGTGATTCATGGCGTCACAAAGAGTCAGACACGACTGAGCAACTGAACTGAACTGAAAACTAAACATTAAAAAAGTGAAGATCATGGCATCAAGTCCAATCAGTTTATGGCAAGTAGTTGGGAAAACAATGGAAACAGTGAGAGAGTTTATTTTCTTGGGCTCCAAAATCACTGTAGGTAGTGACTGCACCCATGGAATTAAAAAACACTTGCTCCTTGGAAGAAAAGCTATGACCAGCATAGACAGCATGTCAAAAACCTGTGTCACAAACTCAATAGACATGGGTTTTAGTAAACTCTGGGAGTCGGTGCTGGAAAGAAGGCCTGGCGTACTGTGATTCATGGGGTCACAAAGAGTCAGACACGACTGAGCAAATGAACTGAACTGAAAACTAAACATTCAAAAAGTGAAGATCATGGCATCGAGTCCAATCAGTTTATGGCAGGTAGTTGGGAAAACAATGGAAACAGTGAGAGAGTTTATTTTCTTGGGCTCCAAAATCACTGTAGGTAGTGACTGCACCCATGGAATTAAAAAACACTTGCTCCTTGGAAGAAAAGCTATGACCAGCATAGACAGCATATCAAAAACCAGAGACATTACTTTGCCAACAAAGGTCCACCTTGTCAAAGCTATGGTTTTTCCACTAGTTATGTATGGGTGTGAGGGCTGGACTATAAAGAAAGTTGAGCACCAACGAATTGATGCTTTTAAATTGTGGTGTTGAATATGACTCTTGAGAGACCCTTGGACTGCAAGGAGATCCAACTAGTCCATCCTAATGGAAATCAGTCCTGAATATTCATTGGAAGGACTGATAGTGAAACTGGAACTCTAATACTTTGGCCACCTGATGTGAAGACTGGAAAAGACTCTGATGCTAGGAAGATGGAATGCAGGAGGAGAAGGGGACAACAGAGAATGAGATAGTTATATTGCATCACCAAATCGATAGTCATGAGTTTGAGCAGTCTCCAAGTGTTTGTGTTTGACAGCAAGCCTGGCATGCTGCAGTCCATGGGGTCTCAAATAGTTGGACACCATTGAGCAACTGAACTGAACTGTGATGNGTGTCTGACTCATTGGGAACCATGAGCTGCAGCACACCAGGCCTCCTTGTCCATCACCAATGCTCAGAGTTTACTCAAACTCATGTCCAGTAACTCAGTGATGACATCCAACCATCTCATCCTCTCTCGTCCTCTTCTCCTCTTACCTTCAATCTTAACTTGCATCAGGGTTTTTTCAAATGGGCCAGTTTTTTGCAAAATATTGGAGTTTCAGCTTCAGCATCAGTCCTTCAAATGAACATTCAGGACTGATCTCCTTTAAGATGGACTGGTTGGATCTCATTGTAGTCCAAGTGACTCTCAAGAGTCTTCTCCAACACCACAACTCAAAAGCATCAACTGATCAATGTTCAGCTTTCTTTATAGTCCAACTCTGACATCCATACATGACTACTGGAAAAATCATAGCCTTGATTAGATAGACATTTGTTGGCAAAGTAATGTCTTTGCTTTTTAGTGCACTATCTAGGTTGGTCATAACTTTTCTTCCAGGGAGTAAGCATCTTTTTATTTCATGTCTAGAGTCACCATCTGCAGTGATTTTGGAGCTCTAAAAGAAAAATAAAGTCTGTCACCATTTCCACTGTTTCTCCTTCTATTTGCCATGAAATAATGGGTCCAGATGCCATGATCTATGTTTTCTGAATGTTGAGCTTTAAGCCAACTTTTTCACTCTCCTATTTCACTTTCATCAAGAGGCTCTTTAGTTCTTCTTCACTTTCTCTCATAAGGATGGTGTCATCTGCATATCTGAGGTTATTGATATTTCTCCCAGAAATCTTGATTCCAGCTTTTGTTTCATTCAGCCCAGCGTTTCGCATGATGTACTTTGCATATACTTTAAATAAACAGGGTGACGGTATATAGCCTTGATGTACTTCTTTTCCTATTTAGAATCAGTCTATTTTTCCATGTCCAGTTTTAACTGTTGCTTCCTGACCAGCATATAGGTTTCTCAAGAGGCAAGTCAGGTGGTCTGATATTCCTATCTCTTTCAGAATTTTCCACAGTTTATTGTGATCCACATAAAGGCTTTGACATAGTCAATAAAGCAGAAACATATATTTTTTCTGGAACTCTCTTGCTTTTTCAATGATCCAGCAGATATTGGCAATTTGATCTCTGGTTCCTCTGCCTTCTCTAAAACCAGCTTGAGCATCTGAAAGTTCTTGGTTCACATATTGTTGAACCCTAGTTTGGAGAATTTTGAGCATTATTTACTAGCGTGTGAGATGAGTGCAATTGTTCAGTAGTTTGAGCATTCTTTGGCACTGGCTTTCTTTGGGATTGAAATGAAAACTGACCTTTTTCGAGTCCTGTGGCCACTGCTGAGTTTTCCATATTTGCTGGCATATTGAGTGCAGCACTTTCACAGTATCAAGAGGCTCTTTAGTTCTTCTTCACTTTCTCTCATAAGGATGGTGTCATCTGCATATCTGAGGTTATTGATATTTCTCCAGAAATCTTGATTCCAGCTTTTGTTTCATCCAGCCCAGCGTTTCACATGATGTACTCTGCATATACATTAAATAAACAGGGTGACGGTATACAGCCTTGATGTACTTCTTTTCCTATTTAGAATCAGTCTGTTTTTCCATGTCCAGTTCTAACTGTTGCTTCCTGACCTGCATATAGGTTTCTCAAGAGGCAAGTCAGGTGGTCTGATATTCCTATCTCTTTCAGAATTTTCCACAGTTTATTGTAATCCACACAAAGGCTTTGACATAGTCAATAAAGCAGAAACATATATTTTTTCTGGAACTCTCTTGCTTTTTCAATGATCCAGCAGATATTGGCAATTTGATCTCTGGTTCCTCTGCCTTCTCTAAAACCAGCTTGAGCATCTGGAAGTTCTTGGTACACGTATTGTTGAACCCTAGTTTGGAGAATTTTGAGCATTACTTTACTAGCGTGTGAGATGAGTGCAGTTGTTCAGTAGTTTGAGCATTCTTTGGCATTGGCTTTCTTTGGGATTGAAATGAAAACTGACCTTTTTGAGTCCTGTGGCCACTGCTGAGTTTTCCATATTTGCTGGCATATTGAGTGCAGCACTTTCACAGCATCATCTTTAAGGATTTGAAATAGCTCAACTGGAATTCCATCACCCCCACTAGCTTTGTTGATAGTGATGCTTCCTAAGGCTCACTTGACTTCACATTCCAGGATGTCTAGTTCTAGGTGAATGATCACACCATCGTGATCAATCTGGATCATGAAGATCTTTTTTGTACAGTTCTTCCATGTCTTCTTGCCACTTCTTGATACCATTTCTGTCCTGTATTGAGGCCATCTTTGCATGAAACATATAAAGTGTTTAATTTTATAAACATATAAACTGTTTAATTTGATTTCATTACTGTGATAGTTTTTATATATGTACTTCCATATATGTAAGAAAGTTTATAAGCTTACAAAAAGTAAAAAGGCAAGCGGAATGAAACTTGTGCTCAGAGTATCTGATGTTTTGGATTCAAGTTCTTTATTATATTATTAATAGCTGTATAAATTGTAGCAGGTTGTTTCTCAGTCTCAGGGCATAAAAACTGAAACAAGAAAAAATCTTTTTCAGATAGAGACTGAGTTAGCTACTACCTGTTACACATTGCAAAATGTATCTGGAATATAGTGGGCACCTTGATTAACGCCAATATTATTACATATGAATATATCAATTTTTAACTTTTTCATTTAAAAAGCTAATTTAAAATTCACCATTCAAAAAACTAAGTTCATGGTATCGGACCCATCACTTCATGGCAAATAGATGGGGAAAAATGGAAACAGTGACAGACTTTATGTTCTTGGGCTCCAAAATCACTGTGGATGGTGACTGCAGCCATAAATTAAAAGACACTTGCTCCTTGGAAGAAAAGCTATGAGAAGCTTGCTATCATTGTTCAGTCACTCAGTCATGTTCGACACTTTGTGATCCCATGGATTGCAGCACAATCGGTTTCCCTGTCCTTCACCATCTCCCAGAGCTTGCTTTAACTCATGTCTATTGAGTCGGTGATGCCATCCAGTCATCTCATCCTCTGTTGTCCCCTTCTCTTCCTCCCTTCAGTCTTTCTTGGCATCAAGGTCTCTTCCAATTAGTCATCTCTTCTCACCAGGTAGCCAAAGTCTTGGAGCTTCAACTTAAGCATCAGTCCCTCAAAAGAATATTCAGGATTTATTTCCTTTAGGATATAAAGAAGGTCCAAAGGTCTCATAAGTTAATTATTAACTTAAATAATTGTGATGAATTTGTCATCTTAGTATTTTCAGCCTGCTATGTAATTAGTAATTTCATGGAGATAAGCTTGGTTTTTAGTTTTATGGTGAATGTTGGGTATTTATTATATTAAAAGAGTGTTCATTATTTCTTCACATATGGTTTTATCTCCTTGCATTGCAAAGGACTCTCAAGAGTTGTCTTCAACATCACAGTTTAAGAGCATCAATTCTTCACTGCTCATCCTTCTTCACGGTCCAACTCTCACATGCATACATGACTACTGGAAAAACTATAGTTAGACAGTATATTAAAAAGCAGAGACATCACTTTGCCTACAAAGGTCCTTATAGTCAAAGCTATGGTTTTTCCAGTAGGCATGTATGGATGTAAGATTTGGACCATTAAGAAGCCTGAGCACTGAAGAATTAATGCTTTCAAGTTGTAGTGCTGGAATACACTCTTAAAGTTCCTTGAGCTGCAATGAGATAAAATCAGTCAAAGGAGATAAAATCAGACAAATCTAAAGGATATCAACTCTGAATATTCTTTGGAATGACTGATGCTGAAGCTGAAGCTCTAATACTTTGGCTACCTGATGGTAAGAAACAACTCATTGGAAAAGATCCTGATGTTGGGCAAGATTGCAGGCAGGAGGAAAAAGGAGGAATAGAGGATGAGGTGTTTGGATGGCATTACTAACTCCATAGACATGGGTTTGAACAAATTCTGGGGGATAATGAATGACAGGGAAGCCCCCTGGGCTGCAGTCCATGTTGTCACAAGTGTCAGACACTACTGAGTGACTGAACAACATATTGAGTAGCGGGTTGGGTAGGAGATCAAAATAATTATTTTATTAATATAATTCTGTGTCAGAAACTTTTTCATTTAGAACATATATTAATCTTAAAATCAAACAACTCCTCCCCCCCCAGTGGCTTGCTTTTCATCCTAATTTCAAATCCTCTTTTTATTCTACAGCATTGGTTATCAGCCCATGGTTCTTATTCATTATTTGTTCTGTTTATTCTTTTTCATGCAGATATTCATGTATGCATGGTATTTGTCCATACAAAAGGTTATTTCATTCTCTTTAGATCTCCTCAGTGTCTACATGAAGTGATGCCATTCAATCATTTTAGTGTCATTCACTTTTCTTTGGCAGGGCATCTCTAAGATTGAGTGACAGCAATGATCTCATCCATTCATCCATCAGTTGACTTTCTGCTTAGTGTGGCATTATTGCTATAGTGATGATATGGATGTGCTCATCCTGTTTTTTTTTTTTCCTTTCTTGTTCTCTTTATCAAGAAGAGATTTGCTGCACCAGAGAAAAACTGAGCAGCTGCACCACAGAAAAATACCCATTTCACTTCAGGTTGCTCTTGCAATAAACTTTATACAAATCCTGAGCTTCCCAGAATAGCAACTCTTTAATGCAGCTGACCTACAATGACGGAAGAGATTCTGGCCTCTAGCCCTCATACATCTAAAATAGAAGATACAATTAGTGTTTTTCTAGGAATATCACCATTATGCTGAAAATATTTTTAGAAGGTAACTGTATAGTTTTGTTTACTATTAATTTTTCAACCTGATCCTTTCATATTATATCTTGTTTGTGGTTCTGGTATTTTAAGCAGGGTGATGAAATATTATTTATTTGTTGTCAGGGCTGATGCAGTCTTCCTTTTTTCTTTTAGTTTATTGTTCACTTAAAAAGGACATAGGAAAATTAACTTAAATAATTGTGATGAATTTGTCATCTTAGTATTTTCAGCCTGCTATGTAATTAGTAACTTCATGGAGATAAGCTTGGTTTTTAGTTTTATGGTGAATGTTGGGTATTTATTATATTAAAAGAGTGTTCATTATTTCTTCACATATGCTTAACAGTAAGGCATCTTATTTCCTATAAAGTGATTCAGAGGTTCTCTTCTGTAAATATTTTGTATAATGGCAACAACAATTTAATTTCCTTTGTGAATGCCTTCACAAGAGAGTGAAAGTCAAGATAACTAATCATAGTAGACTAGTTGTATAGTAGGTGCAGTGGACAAAATTTTTATAAATGTGGTATAGAAAACTGGAAAACTGACCATTTCAAGTTGCTGAAAGAGCAGTTTGTCTTTCAGAAATTTTTTGTGAGTAAATAATAACGTGTATGTTCTGTTTTGAATGCCAGGAATGCATAAGGTAACAATCAATATGTACGCATTCATTTTCCAACAAATAAGAAAATGTACTCTTAATTTTGAGAACTATATTGTTGTGCTTAATTTCTTCCAGATTTCCTAAAGATAATGTTTAAAACTGAATAATGTCGACTGTATAAACACTATGTCTATGTCACATATAGTATTAAACCTCAAAACATCTAGTAATGTATTACTGTCAATGCAACTAGAAGACAAAATTGTGAATTAATGAAATTGTGTGGCTGGATAACATTTTCCAGTAATCCCAGGCATTTATGTTACCCAGACTATCAATCTGGCTAAGGTCTTGTCCTTTGCAGCATTCTCTCCCCATCAGATCTTATGTGTCTGCTCCATTTCTCTAGTAATTTGTTCAGGGCCTGAAAAATTAATATAGTATTCTAAATAATGAGTAAAACAAAATGTTTATAACTTTCCCACATATTTTCACTTCAATAAAATTCTTCAACCTCTTCACTGAAAGGTGGATGGGTGCATTTGAAGTAAGCCAGTCAATATGTCAATGTTTTTATAGATAATGACTATCTCATTTTTCAGTCACTCAGTCATGTCTGACTCTTTGC
>SJYX01016223.1:0-18359 GCA_006410675.1 Oreotragus oreotragus
ATGAGTCTGAGTGAACTCCGGGAGATGGTGATGGACAGGGAGGCCTGGCGTGCTGCGATTCATGGGGTCGCAAAGAGTCGGACACGACTGAGCGACTGAACTGAACTGAACTGAACTGAACTGAATTGATGCATGTATGTAAAAGAATGAGAGTAGGTATTAGAAACTCTATAAAAATTCAATTTTTCCCAGGAATGATTCCATAGGAAGCATCACTGAAAGAGGTGTGCCCTTCAGCACTCAAGAAACTATTTGAAAAAATCTTAAGTTCTGTTAGCTAGTTGTTTTATTTAATAATATGAAATAAACTGAGCATCTAGAATATGCAAAGCACATAAGACACTTTATTTTAAACTTTATAACAGTAAAGTTTAGTGTAGTGTAAATTAAAGTAGGGGTTTCTTTTCCTATTTCTAAGACTTTATGTCACTCACATTCAGGATCCATCAGTGTTACAATTATCTGCTGTGTTCAAATGACACAGCTAGCTATAAAAAAAAAATATTTAAGCGGTACTGGTTGATAAAAGACCTACCTGGTGGTTTCCTACCAATGAAACTCTAAGGATATTAGATAGAACTCAAATATTTGGGATTAAAAATATGTCATTAGGTTCATGATTATTTTAATAATGCTCTAGGATCTTGTGGAGAAGGAAATGGCAACCCACTCCAGTACTCTTGCCTGGAAAATCCCATGGACAGAGGAGCCTGGTAGGCTGTCCATGGGATCATGAAGAGTTGGACATGACTGAGCAACTTTATTTTCTTTTCTTTCTAGGATCTTGACTTTATAATGATCCTTCTGAATTCAGTGAACATGGCAACCTTATTGTTTATCTCAGTTCTTGAAAAAGTTTCACGGAATTAAAATTGATAATTGCAGTTTATAGTCCTGATTAGTGGACCAACACTAATCCAAAGATTAAACTGTTTAAGTCTAACATGGTCAACATTTATGTAATTTTTAATCTAATTTTTTAAGGCGATGCTGGTGGTTAGAAATTAACAGAATCGATATGATATTTATCTATCAAAACCAGAGCATGCATAAAAAATAAATATTAATTTTCCCTCTCCAAACACTTAAACGTTTTCACTAAAACTATAATTTTTATTGGTTAAAAAATTATAGTGTCTCCTGAATAAACATTAAACATATGAAGTTAGGGGTTAAGATTATACTTGTTAAAATTATATTAGGAGTTAAAATATATTATACTTTCATATATCACTTTCATCATAAACATAATAGTTATGCTGTAATTGGTGGTTAATGAAACATTTATGTATATGTGATTATATTGCAATTTTAGCTAAAGATGTTTAAACCAAATATGGAAGGGTATTAATGTGCAATTGGATATTTTCTCTACCTCCATTTTACATATTTACATAGTAAATTGCCTTCAGGAAAATTACCATATAAATATGTACATTTTCAAAAATATTTTACAGCAAACTATGTAGTTGATATAAAATATGTTATAATAAAGTAACGGGAAAGTTTGACTTAAAATAAAACATATCTTTTCTAAGAAATTCTCTTTAGGGACCGTTTGTGTTCTTGAGAGTGTTTCATTTACTTGAATACCCATCTGCAAATGGAGTAGACCCTTGTCATACACAAAGTATATATCCTAAGAATTTTGAGACTCATTAAGTAGGTAAAAATGCATCATAAAATTTAACTCACCAATAAAATGTAGTGAAATAAATCTGAAATGTAAAAGCAACCTCTGTAGACCCTTAATAATTTTATAAATGCAGGACTAAAGTCATCTATAAACTGTGCCAATATATTCAGAATGAGCCCTCACTGAAATCATTTTCTATATTTCTTTTTAAATTTTAATAGTTCCTATGGGTTGTTTGTAAGTGATGAACCACTGGCAAATTGGATATTCCTGTTTGTGTTTTATATTAAATCTCTATTTTCTAGCTAAGAATCATCTCTTTCTGGGTCTTAATTCAAGAAAAAATTATAGTGTTCTTACTAAGGGCTAGGCCGCCTTCTAGGCTCTGTGGCTAGCTCACTTGCTTGCCCTAACAGAGCTTACCTTCATTATCATCCATTATCATCATTAGCCATTTGCTTTGTACTGCTTTTAATATTTATTTACTGGATGTGCTGCATACCGGATCTTAGTTCCACATGAGAAACGGAACCCATCACCCTTGCAGTGGAACCCCCAACCACTGGACTGTGAGGGAAGTCCCTTTGTGTGGCTTTTATAATAAAATCTAAACATCTTATCATGACCTATAATGTCTTAAATGATCTGTGTCCTTCTCCAACTCAGCTTTTACTCCCTCTGTGCAGTTCTTCTCTAACAGTAGTATTCTTCATTCTGTTTCTACAACACAGATGCACTTACCGTTTCTTGCCTCTGCTTCCTCTGGTAGAGGTTTTCTTCTCATTTTTTTTCCTGGCTGGGTTACTAACATCACTCAAGTCTTAACTCCTATGTCACATCACCATAGAGATCCTGTGACTACAAAATTCTCCCCTTCCTTTCCCATTATATCATCTGCCTTTCACTCAACATTTAACATAATTTCTTGGTCTACTTCTGTCTCTTGGCCATATAAGAATGTAAGCTGAAGAAAAGAGAAAATGCAGTAAACACTCAATCAATAGTTATTTGATTCATGAACAAATAAATGGAAACTAGCTATAAAGAAAAAAGCTTCTTTGAGAAGCTGCTTTGACCCAGAGTTTCCAAAACCTTTTTGAACATGAAATGTTTATTTTCATTTTTTTTTAACTTAACAATATTGTATTGGTTTTGCCATACATCAACATGAATCCACCACGGGTGTACACATGTTCCCAATCCTGAACCCCCTCCTCTGCCCTCCCCATACCATCCCTCTGGGTCATCCCAGTGCACAGCCCCATGCATCCTTTATCCTACATAGAACCTAGACTAGTGATTCATTTCTTATATGATATTATACATATTTCAATGCCATTCTCCCAAATCATCCCACCCTCTCCCTCTCCCACAGAGTCCAAAAGACTGTTCTCTGTCATTTGTTTTTAAAATAATTATCTATTAACATCTCTCTTAACTATAGTTTTTTTTGAACATTCAATAGTGAACATTAGTTTTTCCTATCCTATTGAGATTTTCATAATTCAAAATAAATTTAAGTAAGCATTCTAATAAATACATGAACAAAGTTTAAAGTATTAAGAGAGTCAGAATATTTTTCTAAGTGAAGTGAGTTTAGTTCAAAAAGAAAAAGGCATTTTGCCATTAGCTTTCTTGCCCATAGTTGACAGTTGATGGAGCAGTACATGGAGTAATATGTTTTCCTTTTGCTTTCTAAATTTGTATTAAGCCCATAGCAATTCTGTAGCAAATTTAATGATATTTTGGGGGAAAATGTCTAATATAAGATATTTTATTATAAAAGTTCTGAAACATTAAAGCTTTACTATATCTGCCTCTCTGTTTGACAACATGGAAAAGAAGTACTATAGTTGCAAGGAGGGATGGAGAATGTGTTTAAAAATGAAAGTGAAAACCTGCACTGAATAGACATTATTCCCTAGTGCTCAACTCTGCAGGATGTTTTTATTGTATTTTGTGTTTGACAAAACATAGTTTTTCATGTTCAAATTTTAGGAAAGTTGAGCCTGTGCTGGCATAATGGATTAAGCTATAAATTCTCTTGCCATTTCTCAAGTGATATACTGAAATATGTTTCTGAAGCAATACATTAAAATGTATTTAGTATAATTCCTTCATGAATTTTTAATAAAAAGGGAAGATATAGCTTTAAAGGATTTGGAAGTCTTTTTCAGGGTATTATTTTTATAATTTCTTCTAATTTGCAGTGAAGATAGGTTAATAAACTTTCATTTAAAGAAATATTGCTCATTCCAAACATGAATCTTAAGTTGACTAAAGAAACTCTGCCCTAGGTTTTAGATATTATGTCATTCCTATTAACTATTAATCTTCAAGACTTAAAAAAAATACTGCCCATCTCCACTAAATTCAAACTATCACTCTGAAGTTCAAGCTACCCAACCTATTATCAGTTTAAGAAAGTATACTTAAAAACAGACTGTGTCTCTTGAGATCATGTCACACAAATATTGCTTCCTTTCTAAAATGAGCTTTAGATAAATCAAGTCAAGCAAATAGATTTTTTTTTTTTTCTTTTTACCAGATTACTTGAACTGAACCATTAATCTGGTGATCCTTTGAAGAGACATTAAGAACAGTTAAGAGACTGCCTAAGATTATTTCCAAACTCAACTGCCACAACTATTTTGTTGTTTTTCAGCAGCTAAGTTGTGTCAGACTTTTTGTGACTCCATGGACTATAGCCCATCAGGCCCTTCTGTGCATGGGATTTTCCATGTAAGAATATTGGAGTGGGTTGCCATTTACTTCTCCAGTAGATAACACTAAAGTTCATTTACAGCTGTGGGTTCTATCTAAAACAGTTTTAAAAGTGCATACCAGGTGGAAGCAGACATTCATATTCTTTTCTTGAACACTCATTTTATACTAGACCCCATGGTCTGCACTTTATGTGCATGATCTCATGTAATTTTCATAAAAACTCAGAGGTAGTCACTAAACACGATCCCTACTTAGAGTCAGAATTCAAAAGCAGGACAGAATTAAAAAACTGCACTACAGAAACGTAATTTCTTGCTGACAATGTGTTTCAAGGACTGGGACTATAGGACTGGGATAATGGATAAAGAATTTGTAGTGGAAAGATAGGGAGAGAGCAGGAAGCAACTGCAAATTAAGCTTTTTCTTTTTTTTTAAGAAATTGGATACTGGAATTCAATGTGAAAAAGCATAAAAGGATCCCTTTTGAGAGACAAAAAAGAAGAGTAGTCTCAGAACAAAATGATAAAATTTTCGGAAAAGGTTGTCTATAGTGTTAACGGAAATGGCAACCCACTCCAGTGTTCTTGTCTGGAGAATCCCAGGGATGGGGGAGCCTGGTGGGCTGCCATCTATGGGGTCGCATAGAGTCAGACACGACTGAAGTGACTTAGCAGCAGTAGCAGCAGCAGCAGTGTTAATGGAGATACTGAAGTCAGAAATTTTGACCTATATTTTTGGTCTATATTTTTGAGTTCAGAAGCACTTTAGATATCAACTAGACCATCACATCATGCTCAGATGAGAAACTGAACAATTAATGGAAATTTATTTCAATCATTCACTGAATGTTTACTTGGCCTCTACTGTATTTCAAGAACTTGGTTGGTTGTTTTTCATAACAACCCTTGTTTTACTCCTAAGATACTCAGTATTTGAACAGGAGATATACAAGCAATGATGACACAGCATGATAGACGTAAGTCATGTTCGAGGATAAGACCTAGGTTGTAGGTCATTGCTATTTTGGTAAAAAGTAAATAGGGCACAATTAGGAACTGTTTTTCAGAGAGTGTGATAATTTCTCCATGCTTGGAAGACTAAGTAGGAGAGTCAGGCCTCAGAATGAAGGAAGAACATTACAGGTTGAGGGACGCAAAGTATGTGCAAAAACATGGGATATGAAACAGTTCAGTATCTGTGGAGGGACACATAATATTTGTATGGGCTTACCTCATAAAAAACTTTCTTTCCCATGATTCCCTAGTTGTCTTTTCACACTTCACCTCTATTAGTTTCACATAAGATAATCAAGGAAATTAGAGGGTTAGAGGGATAAATTGGGAGATTGGGATTGACCTATACAAACCATTATATATAAAATACATAGACAAGTGGGCAGTTGTTTTTGCATTTTCTTCAAGCAACAGAGGCTCAAACGGTAATACAGGTGACCCAGGTTCAATCCATAGTTTGGGAAGATCTTCTGGTGAGGAAAATGGCAACCCACCTCAGTATTCTTGCCTGGAGAATTCAGTGGGCAGAGGAGCTTGGCAGGGGGGGCTGCAAAGAGTCAGATATGGCTGAGTGATTTTCACTCACTCACTATATATAAAATAGATAACTAATAAGGAGCTACTGTATAGCAAAAGGAACTCTACTTAATACTTTGTAATGACCTATGTGAGAAAATACTCTAAAAAAAGAGTGGATACATGTATAACTGATCCACCTTACTATACAGAAGAAACTAATATAACATTGTATGTCAACTCTACTACAATAATTTTTTTTAAGAATTAGGAAAAAGTGTATCTTTTAGTGTTATATCAACTCTGCCGTCTTTCACTTACTTGCCTATACTGAAGGACTTGTGAGTACTTAATACATGCTCTTTCTTATGGTACACAACTTGTGTTATCTCTCAGCTTACAGATGCAGCTGCTATGTCATAGATAAAACATATTATAAAACACTGTATTTCTATTTTGATTGTATTTGCTTGTATTTTGACAATTAACTACAATTCCCAAAGAGGTTCTCAATATATAAAGTTCAGTATCATAAACACAAACACCTATAGTAGCCATGTATGCAAAGTCCCCAAGAATGGAGCTGGGCAGTTGCCAAGTGCATTGGCACACTTTGTATGGTTGGTGGAGCTGAGGCAAGGTCAGGAGACACTGCTTCACAAAGAAATAGCTGATGCCATGGAGGGAAGTGAAATTAGTTCGTAGGGAAAGCATTTTTATTCTGAAATATCTAAATGCTCTAAATGATCAGTAAAACTTAAGACCAATTTGGGTTAATAACATTAAGCTGCCTTTCATTCTTATATTTTTATAATTTAAGTAAGTGATTTCTATAACTTTTATAATATGGGTAATTTATGTGTAATTTCTATGTAATCCTTTTCATATGTGGTTTCTTTGATAATTTTATTCTTCTCTCTAAAGCTGCCCTATGGTCCCTTCTATGTATTAATCTGCTTTGGAAAGAAAATTAAATGAAAAACATTTAGTTATAATAGCTTTAATATGGGTAGACTGTGCTAAGAAAAAGCAGTTTAAGTACTCACTGAGGACAACACGGAATAATGCAGAACACTAAGACTTACTCCATAAACACAGAATCTATTAAGGGAGGCATAAAACTAATTTTGAAATACATCATATGGCACATTTTCCAACTGGGGGAGAAAAGATCTAAGAGAGAACTGATGCGCAATGAAACATTCTCACTCTTGACAACAGAAGTATTTAAATGCACTTTCAAAATTACCAAACTTAAATTTTAGGAATGCTGTGTGAGATATATGTCTCATCCCCACTTTAATGAGTGTGGTCATACAGTGTTTTATTACCAAGACTACAAAGAGTTAATATCAACAAAGTTTTTAAATCTTTGGCTAATACCAAAGAGAAATTACCCCATATTCCTCACAATCTGCAATTTTATCACTACTCTAGTAAAGTGTATCATCAAAGAAGCACTTAAAATTCATAAAACTATCAGAAAATATCATGTGCACAATGATAATCAATGTGTATGCCATTTGGCATAGAAATCAAGAAATCATAGAAATCAAGCATTTGTGAGTATGTGAGTGTGTATGTATGTGTCTAGTGGTAGATTCACAGGAACATTTTATATATAAAAAGAAAATATTTGCTTTGCCAATATATGGATATACAGTGAGGAATAATCCTATAGCTATTAGAAGCTTTGGAGGATCATTTAACCCTGGTAATCAGCATTGGTCTAATACTTCAATCTGGCATCATTTCGTAGTCTTCCTCTTTTTTATTTTCTTCTTCTTTCTTTACAGCACTTAGTCATGGCCTTCTTTGGAAATTATTTTAAACATATTTTTGTTAGATATGTGATGCAAGTTTTCCAGGTAATAATACCATTAATAAATTGATTTTATTTCCTTAAATATATGATACAACGGTTTAGACTCTCCAAAAGACTCATGGGGGAAAAAAGTTTTTGACTTCAATAAATCCAATTCAAACCAAGATGGTAATGTTGTTTTCCTGTTTTCAATCTTCTTCTCTTTGCCTTCTCTGGTGAGTGTATAGTCTGGTTTTCTTGCATTAAATTCAAACCAGAAGGAATATTCCCATTCATTCATGAATAATCTAGTAAACAAGACTGTTTCTTAAATACATCTCTTTTTTAACGGCCATTTTGTGTCTATTTATATTACACTTTAAAGAATGCTATCAATTTTGAATATGCTTTTATCAAAAACTTTCAAACAAAATCAGTCAACAAACAAAATGCTATTCTCTATTTTCTATAAGCATCATCAGCTGCATTCAAGCGTCGTTGACCTGACATTTGCCTGCTTTGTCCTTATTCTCTCCCTGTTCTGCTCTGTTTCTTTTCTGCTTCCTACAACTTGAATTGTTGCATTCCCTAAGACTTGGTCCTTGCCCATTTGTCTTTTCTTTGTGCACTTTTTCTGGCAATAGTGTCTCAGCAGTCCTTTCAAATGATGGTCTTTGCCTCAGGTTTTCCCCTTAGCTCTCACTCCAACTATCTCCTCTTAGACACTGACAATTGAGTGTTAATTTGGTCCCTCAGTGTGACCAGCAAATTCACTAACCTTTGATCTGAGCATGCTTCTCTTACTGATCTGTTATCTCTCCATAGCTCCATCCTGTTCCCAGTCATTCTGCTCATAGTTTTCACTCTGTGTTCTGAGTAAGCATGGGGTACATGTCGGGATCTGGGTTTCACTTTCCTCCTCTCTTTCAACCAGAGTAGCTGAATTTTTATTTATACACAGCTTAGAGAGTTTCTGGATGAAATTTTATTTGTCAGTAAAACAATCAGTAGAATAAACCTGACAACCATTGATGTATTTGAAAATTCTTAAAGCCATTCTTAATCATTTATTAACATGACGTTCCTCCCATAGACAATCAACATGTCAGGGCTTTTAAACTCATGTTACTTTTGCTGGAAAAAGTAAAGTTTTGCTGAACTGTCTCCCAGTGCCAGATGATCAGGTTGACATATATTAATGGACTCCCTTATTATATTAAGTCTCCAAAGATGGTTATAACCTCTCTGTAAGCCTTAGCTTACCCAAACCTTTTTTTTTCTCCTAAACAAATAATATTCTATCTCTTTGTTTAAAAATTCCTTCTTCATAAATCATCTCACTCAACTTTGCATGTAATAATACTACTTATTCTTCAAGCAGTAGCACAAAGAAATCTTCTTTGGAACCCAAGACAAAAATAATATCTTTCTTCTTAGAACTTTCACAGTATTTTTTATACCTCTATATTTCATATATTTCTTTTTATCCTCAATTGTAAATATTGAACATATGACATATAATTTCTACTACAATCCTGCTCTAGAGGTTCTATTTTTACCTTAGTTGTAAATTATTTCATATCTACTGAATGCTTAATATAGAACTTTAAAAATATGTTTAATAAATCAATGTATTTTTAAAAATTCCTTCATTTTTCAGATAAAAAGCAGCAAAGAACATATATGTGATAAAGTAACTTGCCTGATTCTGTAAAGCCAGCTGGTGTCAGGGAAGCGAGGAGGACTCATATATATTAATTATACATCTTAGCTGTAAGAAATACTCTTTGATATTCCCTGTGGTATGCATTCAAATTCTTCACTTAATATGTTTGTGGCATATTTAGTGTGCACTGGCTCAGACAAGACTCCAAAAGAGGAATTCCAACAGGTCACTGAAGTTTTACAACTCAACTACAGAATGGTTTATTTATCAAATAAATTTTCATCAAGAACTAGATACAGATTTGGTCACCAAAAGGTCTTTCCTATAGAGTTTCTAATAAGGTCATAAAATCCATCTGTTGAAGAAGAGTACTTTATTTTAGCAATACGTGTTGAGTTGAATCAACATTAATGAAAATTACACTTCATTCTCTTCTCATTCTTCAGAAAGCAAGACCTCATCAACAGGATTACAACAAAAAATAATGTTTATTTCTTAAGATATTTCCACAATTAAAATCTCTATCTTGGCTACTCTTTCAAAAATGGTCTACGTATACTTAAGATGGTTTCAGTTTTCTAATTTCAATACCAAATGTGCTTCCCAAGTAATGTATTGTTCTCATTCTTAAGATATAAAGTTGATAGCATGGACCAATCATTGCCAGGTTGATGATCAGTATAAACAAGGTGACCTTTACAAATACACATTTAAGAGCTCTAAAGTCAAGTTTGCTATTTCAGAATTCTCAAGGTATATGATTTAAGATTGAATATATATCTTTAAAATGTATCCACCAACACTACCTCCTAGTATTTCTGAGTATAAGCTAGATTTGGCAAATAGAGATAAGAACTTATTCTGTGCTTCTCAGGAAAACAAAACTAGAGAAGATGTTACATGTTAACAAATTACACTTGAACTCTAGAGAAAAAACAGAAAGAAAAATTTCTAGCAAAAATATAAAGAAGTAGGTTCTTTATACTATGTCTGAACTCTAGCAAAATACATTGCTAAAAACTGGGGTTGTTTAGTCAGTTTAGAGAACAATTGTTTAGAGAACAATCCTCTAGATCATCTATAGCAAACAATTCCCTTAATTTAATTGAGTTTATCATTTTAATCAAAGTATTAGAATTAATTATATTATCATTGAGAGAAATTAATACCATCTATTTGTTTTACAAGTCCATAATTCACTAATAAGAATTTATCTTGCTAAAAAAAATTTTATAAAATGCACTTTCTAAATAAATTCCTAAGGAGTTATTTCCTAAAATATTAAAATTCCAGGTAATAAAATTTATAGTAAAAGTTGGATATGCTATCAGTATTTCTGGCATGAAGAATTATATTGCTCATTTTTTATATAGTAGACATTTATTTGTCATTTCTAGATACCAAATACTAAGCTGGAAATACAAAGAAAATTATTTTTTTTATAGCTTTAGGAGACTTCAGATTAGCAAATTTGCCTTCATCTTTAAAATTTGTCTGTATGATCTTATTTTCTATTTATATGTTACTAATTTTTTTAGTATATTTTCTGGTAGGCATTTCCCCAAAAATCTCAACAGAAATCCACAAACGTTTTTTGGGGGGAAGGATATAAAGTGCAATAAAATGCTTTAAAGAGTTATAGATTATAAAATCAAATGCTTAGCATATAAATTTTTATATTTAATTGTTAATTCATTATTTGTGCTGCTTGAGCAGACGGTGTAGTGATTTGTCTATAAAAAGTATGTTGATCAATTTTGTGAAAAAGCCTGGCATAAAATATGTTTAAATTTTATGACACTATAAACTGACAAGATTAAAAAAAATGAGTTGAAGGATAAATGTGAGAGCCTGCAAAGCTCCGACTAATAAAGTCTACCTCTTGCACCACCATAGGAAGACAAATGTTGGAAGATACCAAGATTGTTGAGAAGTCTTACATCAGAGGGGCTGCATGAGAGGAAAATCACTAAGAAAAACACATAGTTGACATAGCAGTTCATAGTCTTGTTTGGAGTTAGAAGAACAAGGATGATGCATTTCCATGTGATTGGAATTTATGGTGCAATATAAACTAATAAATTTCAGATGTCTGTTTTTAGGTTCCTCATTCTGGGCAAAGTCAGATAAAAAATTATCTGTTACCATTAAAAGAGTTGGTTTACATTGCTTGCATTAAATAATGGTCAGCATTGAAAGAGTCCGGATAGACTGGAAGAGTAAATGAGAATTGGTAGAACTTAATACTGAATCCTGAAATCAGTCTTAAAAAGAACATGTGAGAGTTGCCTGGTACAGTTGTTTTGTGCTGGTTCTCCATGGCAGGATACCAGTTTCATTGGTTGCTGTTGGTGCTAAGTCACCTCAGTCATGTCCGACTCTGTGCGACCCCATAGACGGCAGCCCACCAGGCTCCCCCGTCCCTGGGATTCTCCAGGCAAGAACACTGGAGTGGGTTGCCATTTCCTTCTCCAATGCGTGAAAGTGAAAAGTGAAAGTGAAGCGCTCAGTCTATCCAGACTCTTTCGATCCTGACCATTATTTAATGCAAGCAATGTTTTGACTGATCAATGCTTCTGACCTACCCACTGTTAAATATTTTGATTATCTTCTTTGCTGGGAAGTATAAATGAGTATTGCTAGTTATTATAAAATTATTGGTCATCTCTGGAACTCATTCTCCTTTAAGAGCTCCCAAAACATAGAGTACATACAATTCTTGGGCTCCAAAATCACTGTGGAGGGTGACTGCAGCCACAAAATTAAAAGACACTTGCTCCTTGGAAGAAAAGCTATGACAAACCTAGACAGAGTATTAAAAAGCAGGGACATCACTTGCCAACAAAGGTCCATACATTCAAAGGTATGCTTTTTCCAGTAGTCATGTACGGACGTGAGAGTTGGACTGTAAAGAAGGCTGAGTGCCGAAGAATTGATACGTTCGGATGCTGGAGAAGACTCTTGAGAGTTCCTTGGACAGCCGGGAGATAAAACCAGTCAATCCTAAATGAAATCAACCTGGAATATTCATTGGAAGGACTGATACTGAAGCTGAAGCTCCAATACTTTGGCCACCTGATGTGAAGAGCCAACTCATTAGAAAAGACCCTGATGCTGGGAAGGATTGAGGGCAGGAGGAGAAGGGGGCAACAGAGGATAAGATGGTTGGATGGCATCATCAACTCAATGGACATGAGCCTGAGCAAACTGTAGGAGGTAGTGAAGGACAGCAAAGCCTGGCACGCTGCATTTCAGGGGTCGAGAAGAGTCATACATGACTTAGTAACTGAATAACAGCAACAACGATAATAAATATAGTATCAGAGCAAATGGAAATGAATGTATATGTTCTTGTCTTCCAATTATATATGACTGAACAGTTAGATAAAGCTTCCAGAAAAGGTCATATGATTTCAACTCGGTGAACATGAGTTGCTCAGGCTCACTGGACATGAGTTTGAGCAAGCTTTGGGAGATGATGAAGGGCTAGGAAGCCTGGCATGCTGCAGTGCAAGGTGTCACAGAGTCAGACAGGACGGAGCAACTGAACAACAATAGAATCTGGAACAAAAAAGACGAAAGTCCAATCATACTTCTAAGTGTATTTTCCCCAGCTCATATTTAATCTGGAAAATTGTTTACAAGTATCTCTACTGATACATTGGGATGGGCTAAAAGCTATGACATACAAGTATTTGGGTATTCAGGAAGGGAAGCATTATTTGCTCAGTTGTGTCTGATTCTGTGACCCCATGGACTGTAGCCTCCAGGCTCCTCTGTCTGTGGAATTCTCCAGGCAAGAATACTAGAATGGGTTGCTGTTCCATTCTGCAGGGGATCTTCCAAACCTCGGGATCTAAGGCAGGTCTCTTGCACTGCAGGTGGATTCTTTACTGTCTGAGCCACTAGGGGAGGAAAAAGGAATAAGAAGACATAGCAAAAATAAAACAGAAATATAAAAGACAAAATTTTCCCTTGTGAAATGGATGTAAGGAAGAACTACTAACAATAGTGTAAAATTTGAGCATGAGAAAGTGAGTTATTAATCACAGATACAATTCAAGGGGGCATTAGATGAACACTGATTTATCTAGTGAAAAGGAGGAAATGTGTTAGAACTGAACTATGTGATTTCTCAGTTGTCATTCAAATCTGAGATTATTTCATCCTCTAATTGGTTGAAGCAGTGAATCTCAACTGGGGGTAGTTTATCCCCTCCAGGAGAACATCTGGCAAGGCTAGAATACATTTTTGATTGTCACAAGTAAGGTGGTGCTAGTGGGTGCAGACTAAGGATGCTGTTAGATATCTTACATTGTGCAAGATGGTGTTCCACAACAAAGAACTATCCAGTTAAAAATGTGGATATGGCAGTATTGGTAAATACTAAAGCTAAATTAATAACAGTTTCCATCTAGTAAAATATAACTTATTCCCTGTTTATGGGATACTTAAGTCTCATAAATGTCAATTTAAAAACATACTCTCAACTTACTGCTTTTGTAAGACAGTGATGTTTTTCACATTTTCTAATTTATATCCAAATTTTGAGTTTCACTGTGTATCATATTTTTTCTCCTTTATGCCTTATTTGGCCTGTGTTCCTTATTTGTCCTGACTGTCCTGCTTTTAAGTTTGGTTTCTACCATTCAGTTTTCCTCTTAGTGACAGTGATACCTTGCTTTCCCCAAAATGCTGGCCATATTCCAACTGAGTAATTATATTTTACCTTTCAGGTTTTTCTTGTAGTTTTCTGAAATGTTGGGCAATTTGCTCATATATTTGGAGCATATAATCTTTAGTAATGGCAACATTTCAAGTGACAGAAACAAAAATGAAGACCAATGCTTATGTGGTAAATCTAATGTTACTATTTTTTTTCTTTTAATTTCTGAAGGATTGGGGGTTTTCTAAAATGGAGGAGTATTGGTAACAGACTCATCATTTGTGTATATCATTCTTTGTCTATTTTATTGGATAATATTTTACTAAATTATATCAATTTAACAATGAATGTAGAGGTTTTATGTGACAGATGTTGTATGTACTTTGTAAACATTTATTTAATCTTTATAACAAAACAGGAGGTATAGGTATTATTACTATTTAATTTTATCAGTGATGCAATAAAGGCACAAAGAAATTAAATAAGTTGTCCAAAGCTATCAGACAATAAGTTGGATAGCTGCTTTCAAACCCAAGTAGTCTAGCTTCACGGTCCATACTTTTAAAAAGTAAGCTATTCTGCTTCTCTAGCACTTGGATCCCTGAGCCAGGAAGATCCCCTGGAGAAGTGAATGGTGACCCATGACAGTATTCTCACTTGGGAAATTTCATGGCCAGAAGAGCCATAATATATATTTCAAATATATACAATATATTCACAAATAGACATATACACACATACGTGTATATACATACACATTACTGTGAATAAAATATTTAGAATAGAATTGTACAAACTTCATATTATAATTATAAGCTAATTTTATTTTATTTATTTATTTTTTACTGGTAGGTTTTTTAAAAAATATATAAATTTATTTATTTTAACTGGAGGTTAATTACTTCACAATACTGTATTGGTTCTGCCATACATTGACATGAATCTGCCACAGGTATACACATGCTCCCCATCCTGAACCCCCTTCCTTCCCCCCTCCCTGTACCAAGCTTATTTTATATGTACAGCAATCTTAGATGACAACCATAGTTATTATATGGTGCTGCAATAATAGCTCCAGAATAGTTAAAAAATCCTTCCCTCCAATGACACAACAAACCAGCAGAAGAGATGTGATGTGAACCCATAAGTCTGAGTCTAGTCCATAATCTGAAATGCCAGTTCCCTACTAAAGGTTTGTTAAAAGTCTTTCCTACATCAAGTAATTTTTCAGTATACATACTTGAATTAAGTATTGTTCTTGGGCTTCACAAATTGCTTTTCAGTTTCCCATTCCACTTCAAGTACTGAGTATGCAAGGTGTGTACAGTTAGGTTTCTTAGCCTTGTAGAATATATACCCTTCTTAAGTCAACTGAGGATGTGTTTCTTTTTTGGACATTATTCCTGACTCTGAATTCTAGGTAAAATTTCAACAATGTAAATATATCTGTAAAATATTTTTAAAAATCCTCCTCCTGTTTTAGCCACAGTTTTTCTGTCTTGTTAGGTCATCAGTGTTATACCATTATTTGTCACTTCAGCAAAAACTGAAGGTCCTGTTTCTAAAACTTAAGATTTAAAATAGTGTTTTTAACTTTTTAATACAACAGTGTGTGTAGCACTGTTCTTCATAATAGGGAAAGTGAGACTCAGTATTAACAAGAAATGTAGTTAAGTCAATTATGTTATGCCAATAGGGTGGATTAGACTGCTATTGTTAAGATATTTATGAAGACTATCTAGTAGCATGGGAAGCATGCATATTACATTATTACATAAAGTATAATGACTACTCTTTAAAAATAAGCATCACAGAAAAGATGGAAATAAAATACATTAAAATATATTTTCTGAATATGTTATTGAAAAAGTGGTTATTTTTCTTTTTAAATCTTAATGTTTTATTTTCAGAGCTGAAACATTTTTGTCTTTAATTGATTAAGTCTTGAGATTAATTCTGCTTTTTCAAAATTATTAGAAAATACTTCTTTGATTGTTGAAGGATAGAATCTATTTTGTTTTCTAAGTGTATTTATTTTTATGCAAAAGATAAAGTATACACTATTTAAATTTATTAAAAAATATTGATAAATTGATATATGTAGAAACTGTACTGTGGATTAAATAGTAGCAAGATATGGCCTCTGTTCTCTAGGAACTCAAAGAAAGATGTGAATGGCCACCTGATGTGAAGGGCCCATTCATTGGAAAAGACCCTGATGCTGGGAAAGTTGAGGGTAGAAACAGAAGGGGATGACAAAGGATGAGATGGTTGGATGGCATCACCAACTCAACAGACATGAGTTTGAGCAAACTCGAGGAGATGGTGATGGACAGGGACACCTCATGTGCTGCAGTCCATGGGGTCACAAAGAGTCAGAGAGTACTGAGCTACTGAAAAACAACAATAAAATGGCTCAAGGACTCAACAGACTGTGAGAGTTTCATGGAAGAGGTACAAATAAAAGACTGTGGGAACTTAGGTAAACATAGTTTCAGACTATGGGATCTGAGGCACTTTCCATGAAGTATGGCATTCAGGGAGAACTTTAATGATGAGGACCTTGCCTACAGAGAAGGGGACTTTTAAAAGTAGCAAGGAAGCTAACTTAATCTAATTTCAAATTTTTCATATAGCAAACTCCAAATGGCCACTTTTCAGTATCAACTAACTCTACACAACTCTTCTAACATCTTGGTATCATCTTATTTTGCTTTATACATGCTGTTTGAAAAATTGCTGCAGTGTTTCCCACTACTTGCCAGCCTGAGCGACAGGATAGGAACATAGTCCTCATACCCAAGAGCTATTCATTCTACAAGTCTTATTTTCTTACCTTGAATTTTTATTTGCTACTGAGGGATCCAAAAGGTGAAAGAGACCCTCAGTAGTAGTAATTTATTTTTTATAAAACATCTCATCCAGTGTTATCGTTGTTGTTCCGTTGCTCAGTCATGTCCAACTCTTTATGACCCCATGGACTGCAGCACACCAGGCATCGTTGTCTTTCATCTCCCGGAGATTACTTAAACTCATCTCCATTGAGCTGGTGATGCCATCCAATGATCTCATTCTCTGTCATCCCCTACTCCTTCTGCCTTCAGTCTTTTCCAGCATCAGCATCTTTTCTAATGAGACAGCTCTTTGCATCAGGTGGCCAAAGTATTGGAGCTTCAGCTTCAGCATCAGATCTTCCAAAGAAGATCAATGAAAGTCCTATTAGTCACTTCCATTGATCTTCTTTGCTGTAAATTAGTAATCACAATAAGTGAACATTCATCTTGCTATAACTCCAAAATTAGTTAAAGTTCAAGAAAACATCTGTGTTTAAATGTGCCAGTTGTACTAAAAATGACAAACAATAACAGAATGTTTATTGGGTGAATGAGCTAAAGAAGAATGCATTGTGGATATGGACTTGAGCTTAATTTTTGAACTGATTCCCTAAAATCTTCTTCTCTTAGAAATTCTATATAAGCATTTCTACCTAAATTGGTCTTTGATGAAATGGTTATTAGGAGAAAGGCTCTTAATTCTTCTTCTTATGAGTTATGTCTAAAAAAGTTTCCCTTGAAGATAAAATTGAAGAATAAAATGAACTGCTTAGGTTACTGATACCTGCCATCACCTAAATCTCAGAGTAGCGTACCCTAAATCTTCAAAGGCTCAGCTGACATTTTCATGTCATTTTTATTTCACCCAGACCAAATTTGAAAGTAGTTCAAGAGCAAATGCAGTTTAGTCATATTCCTATTTCTCTCAAAAAATACCATGGAATTGGAACAGTAATTCACACATCCTCTCTCAAAGTGTTTAAAACTCGAAGATAGTTCACCACCTAAATCACTTGGCAGTTTTTACCAGTTTTTATTGCAGTCATAGTCCTTTAAACTTCTTTGCCGGATGTTCATTCTGTTCATATACTTAGTGCCTTGTCATTTTGACTGCTTCTGTCTAATGCTCTCTATCTTAAAAAATACGGTTTGAAGGAAATTGCTCCTGGCTCTTATCATAATAGCACAATTGGCAAGTCTCCATATACCCTAAAGGGCAATAATACAGAGAATATCTGCATATTTAAGCTTACATGGTGGGAAACAAGGTACCTGCCATTGTTAGAACACAGCTCAGCTAGCTGGCAAGAGGATTGCCCACTCTGAAATGTTCTTGATATTGAATTACTTGATCTAATATATGGTTGAATTATCGTTCTAAGAAATCAGAAAGTGTTATTATGGAAATGTTCTACATATTCACTTGATACACTTGTTTAAAACAAAATCATTCCCTTTGGTGTCATTTAGCAATGTTTATATTTATTTTTTCCTCAT
>SJYX01016225.1:0-15839 GCA_006410675.1 Oreotragus oreotragus
TTTTTTTTTTTTTTTGTCTTTGGTGATTTCATTAGGCCTCTCCCAATTACCCTCCTCTGCTCTTTTTTTTTAAAAGATGGAGTGTCCCAGAGATTAATCCTTAGCTCTTATGTCTTAGGTAATTTCATTTGTCCTCATGACTTTTAATAACATCAATGTCAATGACTCCTAAATGTATATATCTCTAACATTAACCTTGCTCTCAAGTTCCAGACTCATACACTCAACTGTTGCCTGGTATCTCCACTTGGCGGTGTGACAGGCATCAAAACAGAACTCTTCTTTTTTTTTCCTCCAAATCTTGTCCCTCTCCACCAACCCAGTTGCTCAGGGTTGCCCCAAACCTGCTGTTATGCTTGACTCCTACCTCTGGGCCTGTGTGTGCACTGAATTGTCTCCTTCGGACACTCTTCGCTCAGATTTTGCTTATTTGTTTTTCTCTTTTAACAGTGATGAGAATAAGGTCATTATTCTGTTTCTGTTATTATCTCCAGGGCCAAGAATGGGATCTGACACAAGGTAGGAGCTAAATATTTGTTGACAAAATGAATAGTTCTGTGGCTTAAGTTTAGCATCTTCCTCTATAGGCAGCTTTTTCAATGTTTGAAAAGCCAGTCTTTTAAAAAATTACAACATACTGCAAACATTATGAAAATATTACTCATCCATCTATTCTCATTTTCCTTTTATAAAAAAGATAATATACATATGGACTGTGTAAACTATTTTTTCACTTAAAATGTTGAGAATATTTTTTCTGTATAAATTTTTTATAATATAATTTTTCCTGACTTCAGGTTATTTTGTCTCCCAGATGCACTCTAATTGAGCCAACCAATCCCCTACTGAAGACAGCTTAGGTTAGGTCCAAGGTCTTCTGAGACTTCAATACTTTTTTTTTTTTTAAAAAACACGTTGCTCAGTCGTGTCTGACTCTTTTTGAGACACCATGGACTGTAGAGTCCATGGAATTCTCCAGGCCAGAATATGGGAATGGGTAATAATACCTTCTCTAGGGGATCTTCCCAACCAAGGGTTGAACCCAGGTCTCCTGCATTGCAGGCATATTCTTTACTAGCTGAGCCATCAGGGAAGCCCAAGAATGCTGGAGTGGGTGGCCTTTCCCTTCTCCAGGGGATTTTCCTAACCCAGGAATCAAACTGGGGTCTCCTGCATTGCAGACAGATTCTTTACCAGCTGAGCTGCACAGGAAGCCCCTTTGGAGACTAAATCAGCTGTATCTCTCATTCCTTTTTAAATCAGTCAATCAATGCCCATAGGATATTCTCCTCTCCAACTCATCCCAAGTTAGCAGAACACTGCTATCCCTATGATGTTTTATAGTTTTACCCTCTTTTAACCCAACACTTCCCATGCCCCAAGGGCTTCTGGAACTTTCATCTTATGAGATACTCAGCTGTATTTTGTCCTCTTCTTAGAGTACTTCCTCCATCCCCTGTTTTAACTGAAACCTGGCTCTTTCCTGAGGTCAATGCCTCCCTACATTCTTCTCAGTGAGAACTGTTTATATTCAACACACCCAATGGATTTTAGGGTCAAGAGGTAGTATTTGGACCATCATTGCTTCCATTTTTTGCTTTTTGATCATTATTCTCGTGGTCTCTCATTACACTCCTACTGCTCTGCAGATCCTGTCATCTGCTCTACCACCCTTTACCTTTCTGCATCTGTGTCACCCATCTACCCACTCACTCTCAATCTTGATTTCGTCTTCTCCTTCAGTTCAGCTGTTACCATCATGCTTGCTAGCGTGAACACTACATGAACGGCACTCAGCCAGTACTCTGACTTCTTTAACCCCTCAGGTCAAAGACTTTCTCAGGGAATTCCCTGATTGTCCATGGTTGAGACTTGGTGCTTTCCCTGCCACGGGCCCGGGTTCAATCCCTGTCAGGGAACTCGGATCCCACAAGCTGTGGGGTATGGTCAAAACAGGAAAAAAAAAAAAAAATTTTCTCAGCAAATCTTTCTTTTTATATCCTGGAGCTTGTGAACAGCCTCTCTTCTGAATTGAGTAATTCAGACATCCCACTACTTCCTGACGCCCACATCTTACCCTCAAGCTTGTTTTTTCAGCTACTCCTACCATCTCTGCCCACTGGTCTCAATGGACCATTAATTCAAACAATCATTGTTCTAAGAACTGGGAACAAAGTGGTGAACAAGACAGCTCAAATCTCTTCCTGGTGGGACCATTAATAGCATACATTCTTCCCAACCCTTTTCTCTCTTATTTAACTTAAATTTCACAGCCTAGCATTCCCAAAACTCTTTTGACAATGCTACTAAAAACACGTCCCCTGTATTTTTATCCACCCCCGACATCTGGCAAAATCATAATACTGCATGAACCAAATGTCTGTCTTTTCTGTGACTTACAGTTGGTAAACTTAGTGTAAAAAAACAAGATTAAAGAAACTAGCCAACATACAAACAGCAGATCCAATATAGATTCCCAGTCACTAACTCTAAGTGGGTGCTAAACATTTTCTGACAGAGCTACTGTTACTTCTCTAATCAGCTGCTCTGCTCTTCCCATTTCCCTTTTCACAACTTAGGCTAAACAGATGTCTTGCTTCCCATTTCAGAAAAAGGGGTCATAAAAGAAAAACTGTCTTCCCTTTGTCACTTTCCAAGTGTTTCAGCATTTATCATTTCCTTCTTTTATGTTTAAGTAAGTGATCCTTCTCTCAGGGCTAATCACTCCATCTGTACTTCTCAGGAACCTTTTAGTATTGACTCTCCACTCTAGAACCTTCCATCTTTTCCTGTTTACTAGATAACTAAGAGCACTTAAAAGACATTTACACATTTCCATAACCACACCACTTCTCAATTTTTTCCAACCTGGCTTTCATCTTCTACTACTCTACTAAAATTGAACTCAGCAAACTCAGCAATGACCTCTGTGCTGCTAAATCCAACGGACACTTTATAGTCCTTGCTTTACATGTCTCTCCAGCATTCAATGTGGCTGGCTGCTTCCTTATAAACTTTAAACTGCTTTACTGAAGTAAAACATACATACAGAAAAGTGAACCTATCTAAATCATTACAGCCAAGTGGTTTTTAGTTTAACAGTGTTGTGCAACTATCATAATTTGAGAACATTTCCTTGGCTGCCCCCTCCCAAGAAACCCTGTAGCCATCAGCAGTCACTCTCTATTTCACTTCTTGTGGTTGCCAAATAACATGCCACAGTATGGATATACCAGGCTTTCCTGGTGGCTCAGTAGTAGAGAATCTGCCTGTGATGCATAAGACACAGGAGATGCGGGTTCAATCCCTGGGCTGGGAAGATCCCCTGGAGGAGGGTATGGCAACCCAATCCAGTATTGTTGCCGAGAGAATCCCATGGACAGAGGAGCCTGGCAGGCTACAATCCATAGGGTCGCAGAGTCAGACACAACTGAAGCGACTTAGCATGTATACACTCATGGATATACCACATTTTATTTATCTGTTCATCACATGATAGATATTGGGCTGTTTCTTTTGGCAACTGTGAATAGTGCTGCGTTGAACAGTCATGTGTGTGCTTTTAATAAACATATGTTTCCATCTCTCTTGGGTGGACACCTAAGGATTGGATGATAAACTATATGGCTAACACCCATGGACAGAGGAGCCTGGCAGGCTACAATCCATAGGGTCGCAGAGTCAGACACAACTGAAGCGACTTAGCATGTATACACTCATGGATATACCACATTTTATTTATCTGTTCATCACATGATAGATATTGGGCTGTTTCTTTTGGCAACTGTGAATAGTGCTGCGTTGAACAGTCATGTGTGTGCTTTTAATAAACATATGTTTCCATCTCTCTTGGGTGGACACCTAAGGATTGGATGATAAACTATATGGCTAACATTTTAAGGCACTGTCACACCGTTCCCCAAAGTGGGTGCGCCATTTCATATCTGAATTTGGAGATCTTTTCTCTGGGACTATTAAGCTTCTTGGAGAAGAGACTTTCAGTGTTCTGGGACAGAGATTTGGTCTACTTCTGGAACAGGGAAGGAGGGTGACTCTTCTCCATTTGTAGACTTTGAGTTCATCCCCTTTTCAGCGCTACCTTTACGTGCTAGGTCACTTCAGTCGTGTCTGACTCTTTGCAACCTTTTGGACTGTAGCCCGCCAGGCTCCTCTGTCCATAGGGTTCTCCAGGCAAGAATACTGGAGTGGGTTGTCATGCCCTCCTCCCGGGGATCCTCCCAACCTGGGCACTGAACCTGTGTTGCTTATATCTTCTGCACTGGGGCTACCTGAAATCTTCCAAAGTCCACGCTTATATCTCCTGCACTGGGGCTACCTGAAATCTTCCGAAGTCCACACCATCCCTGAGTCTTCTCTTCTCTGCTGAATTTATGCAGAGAATTCATCTCTAGTCTGTGGTCTGGGACTCATATTCCACACCTGGGCTGTGGCAGGAGCACTAGGTTTTTGGATTCTTGCTTCAGAAGTCCACCTCATACTATTTTTAGTTCTACCCCACATCACCACTGTTTATTGTTCATGTTGCTTCTAATTCCCAGACTTTTCAAAGTTCTCTCTTCATTTGTAAAGCCTTCTCAGTGCTTTCTCTGTGGTAGCTTCCTCTGTCCTGTCTAATAAGTTATTAATCCTCCATTCATTTTCCATTTTCCAAAATGTATAAAAATCTCTGGTACATTGATGACTCTTCTCCCATTTCTTTTGTGGATTTACGCCTTTAAATACATTCATTTACTCTCATCTTACTGCCGTCTCAGGAAATAGCAGAGATAAATAAAAGTGTTCAATGAATCACCTTAGCTAGGAAATAAATTTGCAGGAAGCTTCCATAAATTTCCAGGTTTATTATTAGACATTTCTGAGTTTTTTCACTGCTCCTATAAATGAACTCTCCCCTACCCATTATATTTTTTAAATAGCTAATGTTGGTATCAAGATTTACAGTAATTGAGTTCTGAATATTGTTGAACTCTCTTAATAAGACTATTTTTTCAATAGATTTTTATGGGTTTTATCAGTGAACAGTTATATTGAATATAGATAATCATAAGGTTTATCTATTTTCCCATATTTGTATTACTTTTTCTTATATTATTGTATTGGCTAGAACTTCCAGGGAAACGCTAAAACTACAATTTTCATAGGCACCTTTGTACAATTCTGATCTAAAAGGAATTATTCTATTTTTTTCCACTATTAAGTATTTCCCATCTAGATATTCTTTATTACATTAAGAAGTGTTTTCTCTTTTGGCTTACTAAAATCAGAAATGAAAAACTAATTCTACCAAGTAAATAACTTTTAAGTATAGACTGAAATGATAATATGTTTTTACCTTTGATATATTATTGAGATATATTCTATTTATGGCTTCCAAAATATATAGCAACCAAGTTTTAATTCTTAGAATATATTCTGCTTGGGTACATAGAATTATTCTTTATGTTTACTCTTAAACTAGATCTGTATGATTACTTTAGGGTTTAAAACATCTGTATTTATAGGGAATATTTGTTTATAATCTTTCTTATGTACAGGTGGCCAATAGACACATGAAAAGATGCTCAAAATCACTAATTATTAGAGAGATGCAAATGAAAATGACAATGAAGTATCACCTTGCACCAGTAAGGACTGCCATCATAAAACACCCAAAACAATAAATGCTGGAGATGGTGTGGAGAAAAGTGAACCCTCTTGCACTGTTGGTGGGAATGTAAATTGATACAGCCACTATGGAGACCAGTATACAGACTCCTTAGAAAACCAGGAATCAAACTACCATATGACCTAGCAATCCCATTACTGAGCATATACCCTGAAAAAACCGTAACTGAAAAAGACCCAAGTACTACAATGCTCAGAGCAGCACTATTTACAATAGCTAGGACATGGGGAAGTAACCTAGATGTCCATCGACAGATGAATGGATAAAGGAGATGTGGTACATACTGAATATTATTCAACCATAAAAAAGGATGAATTTGAGTCAGTTCTAGTGAGATGCATGAACCTAGAGTCTGTACGTGAAGTCAGAAAGAGAAAAACAAATATCATATTGCAGTGCTTATATGGAATATAGAAGAAATGCAAAAAGGCAAAATGGCTGCCTGAGGAGGCCTTAAAAATAGCTGAGAAAGAAGAGAAGGGAAAGGCGAAGGAGAAAAGGAAAGATGTACCCATCTGAATGCAGAGTTTCAAAGAATAGAAAGAACAGATAAGAAATTCTTCCTAAGTGATCAACGGAAAGAAATAGAGAAAAACAATAGAATGGGAAAGACTAGAGATCTCTTCAAGAAAATTAGAGATACCAAGGCAACATTTCATTCAAAGGTGGGCATAAAAAAGGACAGAAACGGTATGGATTTAACAGAAGCAGAATAGATTAAGAAAAGGTGGCAAGAATACATAGAAAAACTAATCAAAAGAGATCTTAATGACCCAGATAACCACAGTGTTTTTTTCCCAGATCACTCACCTAGAGCCAGATATCGTGAAATGCATAGTCAGGTGGGCCTTAGGAAAGCATCACTATGAACAAAGCTAGTGGAGGTGATGGAATTCTAGCTGAGTCATTTCAAATTCTAAAAGATGATGCTGTGAAAGTGCTGCACTCAATAGGCCTGCAAACTTGGAAAACTCAGCAGTGGCCACAGGACTGGAAAGGGTCAGTTTTGATTCCAATCCCAAAGAAATGCAATGCCAAAGAATGTTCAAACTACTGCACAACTGCACTCATCTCACATGCCAGTAAAGTAATGCTCAAAATTCTCCAAGCCAGTCAGATGTTCAAGTTGGATTTAGAGAAGGCAGAGGAACTGAGACCAAATTGCCAGCATCCATTGGATCATAGAAAAAGCAAGAGAGTTCCAGAAAAACATCTACTTCTGCTTCACTGATTATGCTAAAGCCTCTGACTGTGTGGATCACAACAAATTGTGGAAAATTCTTAAAAATATGGGAATACCAGACTACTTTACCTGCCTCCTGAGAAACCTGCATGCACGTCAAGAAGCAACAGTTAGAACCAGACATGGAGGAACAGACTGGTTCAGAATTGGGAAAGGAGTATGTCAAGGCTGTATATTGTCACCCTGCCTATTTAACGTATATGCAGAGTACATCATGTGAAATGCCGGGCTGGATGAAGCACAAGCTGGAATGAAGATTGCCAGGAGATATATCAATAACCTCAGATATGCAGATGACACCACTCTTATGGCAGAAAAGTGAAGAGGAACTAAAGAGCCTCTTGATGAAGGTGAAAGCGGAGAGTGAAAAAGTTGGCTTAAAGCTCAACATTCAGAAAATGAAGATCATGGCATCCAGTCCCATCACTTCATGGCAAATAGGTGGGGAAACAACGGAAACAGTGACAGACTTTATTTTCTTGGGCTCCAAAATCACGGCAGATGGTGACTGCAGCCATGAAATTAAAAGATGCTTGCTCCTTGGTAGAAAAGTTATGAGCAATCTAGACAGCTTTTTAAAAAGCAGAATTACTTTGCCGACAAAGGTCCATATAGTCAAAGCTATGGTTTTTTCCCAGTAGTCATGTACAGATGCGAGAGTTGGACTATAAAGAAGGCTGAATGCTGAAGAATTGATGCCTTTGAACTGTGGTGTTGGATAAGACTCTTAAGAGTCCCTTGGACTGCAAGGAGATCAAAGCAGTCAATCCTAAAGGAAATCGGAGCTGAATATTCATTGGAAGGACTGATACTGAAGCTGAAGCTCCAGTACTTTGGCTACCTGAAGCGAAGAGCCGACTCATTAGAAAAGACCGTTATGCAGGGAAAGATTGAAAGCAGGAGGAGAAGGGGACGACAGAGGGTGCAATGGTTGGATGGCATCACCGACTTGATGGACATGAGTTTGAGCAAGCTCTGGGACTTGGTGAAGGATAGGGAAGCCAGGCGTGTTACATTCCATGGGGTCGCAAAGAGTCAGACACAACTGAGCAACTGAACAACAACAACCTATTTGCAGGGAAGGAGTGGAGACACAGCTATAGAGAATGGACTTGTAGACAAAGTGGGGGAAGAGAAGACTGGGATGGATGGAGAAAGTAGCATCGATATATATATACACTACATTTGTAAAACAGACAGCTGGTGAGAAGTTGCTATATAACACAGAGAACCCAGACAGGTGGCCCTGTGATGATCTAAAGGAGTGAGATGGGGGAGGGTAGGGGCACTCAGGAGGGAAGGGATATGTTTTATGGATGATTTGTGTTATTGTACAGCAAAAGTCATCACAACATTGTAAAGCAATTTTCCTCCAATTAAAAAATAAAAATAAAAAATTTCCTTCTCATGACTCTTTGAGGTTTCCCAGGTGGCTCAGATGGTAAAGAGTCTGTCTGCAATGAAGGAGACGTGGGTTCAATCCCTGGGTCAGGAAGATCCCCTGGAGAAGAAAATGGCAATCCACCCCAGTATTCTTGCCTGGAAAATCCCATGGACAGATGAGACTGGTAGATACACTACAGTCCATGGGATCACAAAGAGTCAGACACGACTGAGTGATTGCTTGCCTTGACTTATTGTAATTACTTGTCAAACATCAGTATAAAGGGTGACTAACTGAACTGTATACTTAAAATGGTTATGTTGGTAAATTTAAGCTTTATATTACTTTTCCACTATTTAAAGTGAGGCTCCTTTGGAACGGACATGTACACTCTGCTAAATTTAAAAGTGGGTAATCTACTGTATAGCACAGGGAACTCCGCTCAATGTTATGTGATAGCCTAGATGGGAGGGGAGTTTGGAGGAGAATACATACATGTATATGTATGGTTGAGTCACTTTGCTGTTCACCTGAAACTATCACAACATTGTTAATCAGCTACACTCCAATATAAAATAAAAAGTTTTAAATTAAAGAAAAGAAAAACAGGTAGTCTTGAACCTGCCTGTGAGACTACAGATCTTTTAGGAGAACTACTCACATAGATGCAGCGACAGATAGGTGCAGACACAGGATTGAGGGTAAATCTCAGCTCACCTTCTATCTCTTGTTCTCCATTCAGCAGAGGTGCTATCATGAAAGGATTCTGGTAACCCTAATTTAATATATTTTTTCTTGAAGTGCATATAAGTCATAGAGTGAATATTATGCGGTCAGTGCAACTTGAAAGGAGGCTAAAGAATTTACCAGAACATCAATGAGTATATGGGAGACCCTCTAATCAAGAACAATTTTAATATAACATGTTAAAAGGCAAACGTAACAAAGTAAAATTTCTTAGTTATGTTATATACGCCTTTCTATAACATTTACCTTTTCATCTGAGACTCAGTTTCCTACATAGGAAGAAGAAGGAACTAAAATGGTCACAATAATTTTGAAGAAGAAGACAAGTTGGATAGCTCGTATAACATGGTTTTAAGACTTACTATACAGCTACATTAATCAAGACAATGTGGTATTAGTGGAGAATGGATATGCATATCAACAGAAAAACATGAGTCCAGAAATATATCAAGACAAAATATGATCAACTGAGGTTTTTCCAAATGCAAAGTTAATTGAGTAGAAAGGATAATCTTTTCAACAAATAGTGTTACAACAACTAGACATATGTGAGCAAAAAAAAAAAAAAANAAGAGGAACTAAAGAGCCTCTTGATGAAGGTGAAAGCGGAGAGTGAAAAAGTTGGCTTAAAGCTCAACATTCAGAAAATGAAGATCATGGCATCCAGTCCCATCACTTCATGGCAAATAGGTGGGGAAACAACGGAAACAGTGACAGACTTTATTTTCTTGGGCTCCAAAATCACGGCAGATGGTGACTGCAGCCATGAAATTAAAAGATGCTTGCTCCTTGGTAGAAAAGTTATGAGCAATCTAGACAGCTTTTTAAAAAGCAGAATTACTTTGCCGACAAAGGTCCATATAGTCAAAGCTATGGTTTTTTCCCAGTAGTCATGTACAGATGCGAGAGTTGGACTATAAAGAAGGCTGAATGCTGAAGAATTGATGCCTTTGAACTGTGGTGTTGGATAAGACTCTTAAGAGTCCCTTGGACTGCAAGGAGATCAAAGCAGTCAATCCTAAAGGAAATCGGAGCTGAATATTCATTGGAAGGACTGATACTGAAGCTGAAGCTCCAGTACTTTGGCTACCTGAAGCGAAGAGCCGACTCATTAGAAAAGACCGTTATGCAGGGAAAGATTGAAAGCAGGAGGAGAAGGGGACGACAGAGGGTGCAATGGTTGGATGGCATCACCGACTTGATGGACATGAGTTTGAGCAAGCTCTGGGACTTGGTGAAGGATAGGGAAGCCAGGCGTGTTACATTCCATGGGGTCGCAAAGAGTCAGACACAACTGAGCAACTGAACAACAACAACCTATTTGCAGGGAAGGAGTGGAGACACAGCTATAGAGAATGGACTTGTAGACAAAGTGGGGGAAGAGAAGACTGGGATGGATGGAGAAAGTAGCATCGATATATATATACACTACATTTGTAAAACAGACAGCTGGTGAGAAGTTGCTATATAACACAGAGAACCCAGACAGGTGGCCCTGTGATGATCTAAAGGAGTGAGATGGGGGAGGGTAGGGGCACTCAGGAGGGAAGGGATATGTTTTATGGATGATTTGTGTTATTGTACAGCAAAAGTCATCACAACATTGTAAAGCAATTTTCCTCCAATTAAAAAATAAAAATAAAAAATTTCCTTCTCATGACTCTTTGAGGTTTCCCAGGTGGCTCAGATGGTAAAGAGTCTGTCTGCAATGAAGGAGACGTGGGTTCAATCCCTGGGTCAGGAAGATCCCCTGGAGAAGAAAATGGCAATCCACCCCAGTATTCTTGCCTGGAAAATCCCATGGACAGATGAGACTGGTAGATACACTACAGTCCATGGGATCACAAAGAGTCAGACACGACTGAGTGATTGCTTGCCTTGACTTATTGTAATTACTTGTCAAACATCAGTATAAAGGGTGACTAACTGAACTGTATACTTAAAATGGTTATGTTGGTAAATTTAAGCTTTATATTACTTTTCCACTATTTAAAGTGAGGCTCCTTTGGAACGGACATGTACACTCTGCTAAATTTAAAAGTGGGTAATCTACTGTATAGCACAGGGAACTCCGCTCAATGTTATGTGATAGCCTAGATGGGAGGGGAGTTTGGAGGAGAATACATACATGTATATGTATGGTTGAGTCACTTTGCTGTTCACCTGAAACTATCACAACATTGTTAATCAGCTACACTCCAATATAAAATAAAAAGTTTTAAATTAAAGAAAAGAAAAACAGGTAGTCTTGAACCTGCCTGTGAGACTACAGATCTTTTAGGAGAACTACTCACATAGATGCAGCGACAGATAGGTGCAGACACAGGATTGAGGGTAAATCTCAGCTCACCTTCTATCTCTTGTTCTCCATTCAGCAGAGGTGCTATCATGAAAGGATTCTGGTAACCCTAATTTAATATATTTTTTCTTGAAGTGCATATAAGTCATAGAGTGAATATTATGCGGTCAGTGCAACTTGAAAGGAGGCTAAAGAATTTACCAGAACATCAATGAGTATATGGGAGACCCTCTAATCAAGAACAATTTTAATATAACATGTTAAAAGGCAAACGTAACAAAGTAAAATTTCTTAGTTATGTTATATACGCCTTTCTATAACATTTACCTTTTCATCTGAGACTCAGTTTCCTACATAGGAAGAAGAAGGAACTAAAATGGTCACAATAATTTTGAAGAAGAAGACAAGTTGGATAGCTCGTATAACATGGTTTTAAGACTTACTATACAGCTACATTAATCAAGACAATGTGGTATTAGTGGAGAATGGATATGCAGATCAACAGAAAAACATGAGTCCAGAAATATATCAAGACAAAATATGATCAACTGAGGTTTTTCCAAATGCAAAGTTAATTGAGTAGAAAGGATAATCTTTTCAACAAATAGTGTTACAACAACTAGACATATGTGAGCAAAAAAAAAAAAAAGAACTTTAGCACAAATCTCACCCCTTAGCATAAAAATTAACCTTATATTAACCAAGAAAGACCACATCTGGGCCATAAAATACATGTTAACAAACTGAAAAACTAGAAATCATATAAATCATATGCTGTCTGCCCTCAGAACATAATGGAAGTAAATTAGAAATCAGTAACAGAAAGATAACTGGAAAATCCCAGAATACACAGAGTAATAAACTCCACACTTCTAAATAAAAGATGGGTCAAAGAAGAAATCTTAAGATAAAATTAAATAAATTTTGAATTAAATAAAAATGAAAACATAACATACTAAACTTTGTGGGATGCAGTGAAAGCAGTGCTTAGAGGGAAATTTATAGCATTGAATGCATACATTAGAAAAGAGAAATCTAAAATCAGTCACCTAAGTATCTAATTTAGGAAACTAGAAACAGAAGAGCAAATTAATTCTAAAGTAAGTAGAAAAGAAGAAATAATATGAAGTAGACCAGTAATCAGTGTAACTGAAAACAGAAAACAATAGAGAAAAATCAATGAAACAAAAAGCTAGTTATTTTAAAAGATCACTAAAATCAGTAAGTCTTTAGACAAATAATTAAGGGAAAAAACCCCAAAATAGATGGCAGAAATAATTCACACCAAAATTAAAGACAGTATATCACTATAGATCCTGTGGACATTAAAAGGATAGTCAAAGAATATTATAAACAACTACGCTCACAAGTGTAATAACCTACATGAAATGGAGCAATTCTTTAAGACACAATCTGCCAAATCTCAAGCAAGCAGAAATAGACAACTTGAATAGGCTTTTAACTATTAAATAAACTGAATTGATAATTAATAAGATCTTCCAAAACAGAAAGCACAAGGTCCAGATGGATTCACTGGTGAATTCTAGCAAACACTTCAGGAAGAAATTATACCAATTCTCTACAACCTTTTTCAGAGGACAGAAGCAGAGGGAATTCTTAACACATTCTATGAGGCAGCATTACTATAATATCAAAACCAAAGACATTACAAGAAAAAAAAAACTACAGACCAACCTCTTTTATGAACAGAGATGCAAAAATCTTCAATCAAATGGGATTTATCTCAGATATGCAAGGCTGATCCAACATTAAAAAAAAAAATCTATAAATGTGGCCCATCACATCAACAGGTTAAAAAATTATCACATCAATAGATCTTGAAAAAGTATTTGACAAATTCCACATATATTTATGATTAAAAAAACTCCCAGTAAAATAAGAATAGAGGGAACTTCCTCAACTTGATATGAATATCTACAAAAACCCTACAGCTGGCATCATACTTAATGTTGCTAAACTTGGAGTTTTCCCACTAAGTTCAGATACAAGGCAAGAATATCCTCTCATCATTCCTTTTCAACATCATATTGGAAATGCTAACTAATGCATTACAACAAGAAAAGTAAATAAAAGGTATACAGACTGGAAAAGAAGAAATAAGATTGTCCCTGTACACAGAAGATATGATTTTCTATGTAGAAAATCTGAAAGAATCAACAAAACCCTCCTAAAACTAAGCAATTATAGCCAAGGTTGCAGCATACAAGGCTGACAAAAGTCAACTGCTTTCCAGTACAGTAGAAACCAACAGATAGATTTTGAAATAAAAACACTATTTACACTGTTGTTGCTGCTGCTGCTGTCACTTCAGTCATGTCTGACTCTGTGCGACCCCATAGACAGCAGCCCACCAGGCTCCCCCATTCCTGGGATTCTCCAGGCAAGAACACTGGAGTGGGTTGCCACTTCCTTCTCCAATGCATAAAAGGGAAAAGTGAAAGTGAAGTTGCTCAGTCATGTCCGACTCTTTGCGACCCCACGGACTGCAGCCTACCAGCCTCCTCTGTCCATGGGATTTTCCAGGCAAGTGTACTAGAGTGGGGTGCCATTGCCTTCTCCGACTATTTACACTAGCACAATGCAAAATGAAATGTTTAGGTATAAATCTCAGGTAGAAGATAAATATGAGGAAAACTACAAAACTGATGAACAAAGTAAAAGAAAGAATTAAGTAAATGAAGAAGTATTCCATTTTCATGGCTAGGAAGACAGTATCATTAAATTGTTAATTCATAGCTTGAACTACAGATTCAACATAATCCCAGTCAAAATCCCAACCTGATATGATAAACCCACAGTAAACATTATCATCTATGGTGAAAAATTGAAAACATTTCCCCTAAAGTCAGGAACAAGACAAGGGTGCCCACTCTCACCACTACTATTCAACATAGTTTTGGAAGTTCTAGCCACAGCAATCAGAGAAGAAAAAGAAATAAAAGGAACCCAGATTGGAAAAGAAGAAGTAAAACTCTCTTTTTGCAGATGACATGATCCTTTACACAGAAAACCCTAAAGACACCATCAGAAAATTACTAGAGCTAATCAATGAATATAGTAAAGTTGCAGGATATAAAATTAATACACAGAAATCCCTTGCATTCCTATACACTAATAATGAGAAAACAGAAAAAGAAGTTAAGGAAACAATTCTATTCACCATTGTGATGAAAAGAGTAAAATCCTTAGGAATAAATCTACCTAAAGACACAAAAGACCTATATATAAAAACTATAAAACACTGATGAAAGAAATCAAAGAGGACACAAATGGAGAAATATACCATGTTCATGGATCAGAACAATCAATATAGTGAACATGAGTATGCTACCCAAAGCAATCTATAGATTCAATGCAATCCCTATCAAGCTACCGACGGTACTTTTCATGGAACTAGAACAAATAATTTCACAATTTGTATGGAAATACAAAAAACCTCAAATAGCCAAAGCAATCTCGAAAAAGAAGAATAGAACTGGAGGAATCAACCTGCCTGACTTCAGATTATACTACACTACAAAGTTACAGTCATCAAGACAGTACGGTATTGGCACAAAGACAGAAATATAGATTAATGGAACAAAAGAAAGCCCAGGGATAAATCCATGCATCTACAGACACCTTATCTTTGACAAAGGAGGCAAGAATATACAATGGAGGAAAGACAATCTCTTTAACAAGTGGTGCTGGGGAAACTGGCCAACCACCTGTAAAAGAATAAAACAAGAACACTTTCTAATACCATACACAAAAATAAACTCAAAATGGATTTAAGATCTAAATGTATGACCAGAAGCTACAAAACTCTTAGAGGAAAACAGAGGCAAAACACTCTCTGACATAAATCATAGCAGGATCCTCCATGACCCACCTCCCAGAGTAATGGATATAAAAGCAAAAATAAACAAATGGGACCTAATTAAACTTAAAAGCTTTTGCACAATGAAGGAAACTATACACAAGGTGAAAAGACAGACTTCAGAATGGGAGAAAATAATAGCAAATGAAGCAACTGACAAACAACTAATCTCAAAAATATACAAGCAGCTCATATAGCTCAATACCAGAAAAATAAACAACCCAATCAAAACATGGGCCAAAGAACTTAGCAGACATTTCTCCAAAGAAGACGTACAGATGGCTAACAAACACATGAAAAGATGCTCAACAATGCTCATTATAAGAGAAATGCAAATCAAAACCACAATGAGGTGCCATCTCATGGTGGTCAGAATGGGCTGCTGCCAAAAAGTCTACAAACGATAAATGCTGGAGAGGGTATGGGGAAAAGGGAACCTTCTTACACTGTTGGTAGGAATGCAAACTAGTACAGCCACTATGGAGTACAGTGTGGAGATTCCTTAGAAAACTGGAAATAGAACTGCCATATGACCCAGGAATCCCACTACTGGACATACACACTAAGGAGACTAGAACTGAAAGAGACACATGTACCCCA
>SJYX01016225.1:16766-45060 GCA_006410675.1 Oreotragus oreotragus
GAAACATGTATACTATCATATGTGAAATAGATCACTAGTCCAACTTAGATGCATGAAACAGGGCACTCAAAGCCAGTGCACAGGGTCAACCCTAAGGGGTGGGATGGGGAGGGAGGTGGGAGGGGGTTCAGGATGTGGGGACACATGTAGACTCATGGCGGATTCATGTCAATGTATGGCAAAACCCACTACAATTCTGTAAAGTAATTAGCCTCCAATTAAAATAAATAAATAAAATAAAAAAAATCCCAACATGCTATTTTGTGGATATTGAGAAACTGATTCTAAAGTTAATGTGTAGCAGCAAAAGATCCAGAACAGAAAACACAGAAATGAAGGAGAAGGACAAAGCTGAAGACCGATTCTATCTGTTCTCAAGACTTACTATAGAGCTACTGTAATGAAGAGAGTGTGGTATTGGCAAAAAGAAATAGACAAGTAGATCAGTGAAACAGAATACAGAGCCCATATAAATACAATCAATTGATCTCTGACAAAAGAACAAAGGCAATGAAATGGAGCAATGATAACCTTCTCAATACATGCTTGAAGATAGCCTGGAACAACTAGATATGCAGAAAAATGAATCTGGATACAGGCTTTATACCTTTCACAACAATTAACTCAAAATGCAAAGTGCAAGACTATAAAGCTCCTGGAAGATAAATAGGAGGAAAACTGGGTGACCTTGAGTATAATGATTACTCCTTAAACACCAAATGCACTATCCATGAAAGAAATCATTGATAATGTAGACTCCATTAAAAACTTCAGCTCAGCAAAAGACAATGTCAAGAAAACTGGAAGATACCTCACAAACTGGGAGAGAGTATTTGCAAAACCCATATCTGATAAAAGATTATCAAAGATATACAAAGAACCCTGACAACTCAACAATATGAAAACAAATGACCTGATTAAAAAAATGGACTAAAGATCTTAACAGACAGACATATTCTAAAGAAGACATACAGATGGCAAATAAGCATATGAAAAGATGCCCACATCTACGTCATCAAGAAAATGCAAACTAAAACAATGAGATACCACTCCACACTTATGTGTGTGTGTCAGTTGCTCAGTTGTGTCTAACTTTTTGCAACCCCATGGTCTGTCCATGGGATTCTCCAAGCAAGAATACTAGAGTGGGTTGCCACTTCCTACTCCACCACACCTATGAAAATGGTCTAAATCTGTAACACCGACAAAACTAATTGCTAGTGAGGATGTGTAGCAGCACAAACTCTCATTTATTGCTAGTGGAAATGCAAAATGGCACAGCCACTTTAGAACACAAACTGGCAGTTTCTTAGAAGACTAAACATATTAACCTATAGTCCAGTACTCACACTCCTTGACATTTACCCAAAAGCTTAAAAACTTATGTCCACACAAAAACTTGCATATAGATGTTTATAGCAGCTTTACTCATAACAGACAAAACTTGGAAGCAACCAAGAGGTTCATTAGAATGTAAATGGACAGATAATGATATGAATGAATGTGGTACAACCAGACAATGGAAGGAGTTTACATATATATATATATATATATATATTACTAGGACAAAGTAGCCAATCTAGAAAGGCTACATACTGAATGATTCCATCTGTATTACATTCTAGAAAAGACATAACTACAGAGACAGTAAGAAGTTGCTGGCTGCCAGGAATTGGGGGAGAGGGATGAATCAGCAGAGCACAGAGGGGTTTTATGGCACTGAGAATGCTCTGTATCGTACTATAACTACGGATACATGCCATTATAAATTTGCCTTAATTCAGAATGTAAGCCACCAAGAGTGTACATAATGTAAACTATGGACTTTGGCTGCTAATGATGTGTCAATGTAACAAACGTACCTCTCAAGTGGGGCCTGTTGATGTGTGCTGTGTTGATAATGGGGGAAGTTATGCAGTGTAAGGGCAGGGAGTGTGTGAGAAATTTCTTTATCTTCCTCTTAATTTTGCTGTGAACCCCAAACTACTCTCTGGTATTTATAACATGCTGCTGATAAGTCGCTTCAGTCATGTCCAGCTCTGTGCAACCCCATAGACAGCGGTCCACCAGGCTCTGCCGTCCATGGGATTTTCCAGCCAAGAGTACTGGAATGGGTTGCCATTGCCTTCTCCGGGTGTATATAACATATGTATAAATTAAATGTATAATAACAATAGCACAAAAGCTGGGAGGGGGAAACTGAGAGTATACTGTTGTATGGGTCTTATATGTTGTAGCTGCTAAGTTGTGTCTGACTCTTTTGTGACCCCATGGACTGCAGCCTACCAGATTCCTCTGTCCATGGGATTTCCCAGGCAATACTGCAGTGGGTTGTAATTTTCTTCTCCAGGTTATCTTTCTCACTCAGGGATCAAACTCATATCTTGATTCCTGGCAGGTGGACTGTTTACCACTCAGCCACCAGGGAAGCCAGTGGGTCTTATACCATACATTGCTGCTGCTGCTGCTGCTGCTGCTAAGTCACTTCAGTCGTGTCCGACTCTGTGCGACCCCATAGACAGTAGCCCACCAGGCTCCCGCGTTCCTGGAATTCTCCAGGCAAGAACACCGGAGTGGGTTGCCATTGCCTTTTCCAATGCATGAAAGTGAAAAGTGAAAGGGAAGTCGCTCAGTTGTGTCCGACTCTTTGCGACACCATGACTGCAGCCTACCAGGCTCCTCCATCCATGGGATTTTCCAGGCAAGAGTACTGGAGTGGAGCGCCATCACCTTTTCCGATACCATTCATTAAATGTATTAATATTACTTAAAGGTGGACTGTCCTAGTTATTTGAAACTACTGTGAATGGTACTGTTGCATTAATTTCAGCTTCCAATTGTTCATTGTTAGTATATAAAAGTACTATTGAATTCTGAGTTGTTGTTCTTTTATCCTGTATCCCTTAATAAACTTCTTTAGTTCCAGGAACTTTCCTGTAGAGTACATGGGATTTTCTATGTAGACTATCATTTCATCTTTGAATAGGGACAGTTTTATTTATCTTTTTCTAATTCTTCATATGAAGTACAAGCATTTCTTATAGAGCAGGTCTGCAGGTGGTGAATTCTGTTTCCTTCATCTGAGAATGTCTTCATTTCTTTTCCCCTCAAAGATATTATATTTTCACTGGAGCTACAATTCTGAGTTGATCTTTCTTTTCCCTCAGCCCTTTAAAACCTTCTATTATTCTTGGTTTCTGATGAGAAATATATAGATTTGAATTATTGTTCCCATATATAATATACACCATTTTTTCCCTGGCAATTGCCAGTACTGGAATTCTTTCTAGTTTTCACAAGTCTAATTATGATGTCTCTAGGAGAGATGTCTTTGAATTGATCTTGCTTGGGTTTGCTGAGTTTCTTGAGTTTTCTAGTGTCCTTTGAAGTGAAGTGAAGTCGCTCAGTCATGTCCGACTCTTTGCAACCCCATGGACAGTAGCCTACCAAGCTCTGCCATCCATGGGATTTTCCAGGCAAGAATACTGGAGTGGGCTGCCATTTCCTTCTCCAGGGGATCTTTCCAACCCAGGGATCGAACCCGGGTCTCCTGCATTGCAGACAGACGCTTTACCGTCTGAGCCACAAGGCAAATTCTTTCTGGTATTTTTACACTGGTCCATGAGGTTCTTTTTATACATCTTTTCCAGTCTTTTTTATTCTCTCTGTTGTCCACACTAGATAATCTCTAATGACTTCTCTACAAGGTTAATAACCCTTTCCTCTATCATTTCTATTCTGCTATTAAGCTCATCAGTGGGTTTTCAATTTCAGTTACTCTTTCAGTCTGAAAGTACTCATTTAGCTCTTTATATTTTCTATTTTTATGCTGAGATTGTCTGTCTTTCCATTTGTTTGAAATGTGTTTGCCCTTACTTCGTGAAGCACGGTTATGATAGTTGCTTTAACACTGTCTGATAAATGTGACACCTGTGTCACCCAAGGTTTGGCATTCATTGTCTTTTCTCTTGTAAGTTGAGATTTCCAAAGCTCTTCATATGCTGAGTAATTTTTGACTGTGTCCTGAACATTTTTAAAATTTATGTCATCTGGCTCCTGTCTGTGCTCAGTCTCTCAGTTATGCCCAACTCTTTGCAACTCCATGGGCTGTGGCCCACCAGACTTCTCTGTCCATGGACTTTTTCAGGCAAGAATACTGGAGTGGGTTGCCATTTCCTGCTCCAAAGGATCTTCCAGACCTAGGGATCAAACCCATGTCTCTTGGGTCTCCTGCAGTGGCAAGTGGATCCTTTACCACTTTGCCACCTGGCAAGTTGCTTTTGTTAAATTCAAAAAGATTGTTGATTTGTTTTGTTATGTTCTAATATAACAGGCATTCAACCAGGATTGGTTCAGGACACAGTTCCAAATTGTCTTCGTGTTTTTTTTTTTTAACAATACCAGTTAAAATTTCAAAGTATTTGCAGTGCTATCGGGAGAAGGCAATGACACTCCACTCCAGAACTCTTGCTTGGAAAATCCCATGGTTGGAGGAGCCTGGTAGGCTGCAGTCCATGGGGTCGCTAAGAGTCAGACACGACTGAGTGACTTCACTTTGACTTTTCACTTTCATGCATTGGAGAAGGAAATGGCAACTCACTCCAGTGTTCTTGCCTAGAGAATCCCAGGGATGGGGGAGCCTGGTGGGCTGCTGTCTATGGGGTCGCACAGAGTCGGACACGACTGAAGTGACTTAGCAGCAGCAGCAGCAGAAGCAGCGCTATCTGGATCAGTCTCATATATGTCCCACCTAGCAAGCAGTGTGGGACCTGGGCAGTGGTCAACGCTCTAGTTCAAAGCCTGTGATCGCTACCTAGACAAGTGGTCAAAAATGTTTTTCTGTAAAGAATCAAATAGTAAATCCTGTAGGCTTTGCTAGCCAAGAAGCAAAATTCATGAGAAGACTTTCTTCTATAACAAGGGAGCAAACAAATTCCACAAAGTTTTTTATTGACAAAATTAAAAATGGAGTAATAATTGAGTATACTTTTTCCTTTTTCATTCAGGTCCACTAATGAAAAGAATTCTTTTTTGGGGAGGAGATAATTGCATTTAACTGGGGTTCAAAGTTAATGTTTCCTATCGTCCAAATTGAAAATGGTCATTGTTAATGCTGATTTACAATGAGATTTAAAAATATATTTTATATGTGAAAATGCAGATAGGTACTATAAAATAGTGATATTAATGTACAAGAATATGATTTTAATTGATAATACATAGAATTCAATTTGGTTCTTCTATTAAGATTTGCCTTTTAACATGTCATTACATTAAAGACTATTCACTCCAACTGACGGTTAGATAGAACTGCACAGTTAAACAAATTTTGCAACATAGAAATATCCTTTCTTTGCATTTGCATCCAAGTCAGAAAAACATTCCTGGAACTGTAGGTTGAGCTCAGAAATCACATTCATTATAAATTTGTATGAGAATAAAGTTCTCACATTTTTTAAACTTTTGACAGCATGAGAAGTATTTAAAAAAAAAACCCAGTATTTTTTTGTGATTCAAATGAAGTTAACTGTCACTAAAATGACTACCACAGGACCAGTTTATATATAAGCATCTGTTTTGCCTTATCATTTTAGGTTGAATTCATTAAGAAACATTGTCAAATATGCAAAAAAAGCTAATTTTCAAGGTGAATCAAGTGTTCAATAATATAGGTCAAAGGGGGTTTTTCTTATTCAGAAAAATTTCAATCTCAGTTCCCATCCCTGAAAATCACAAAACAAACAAACAAACAAAAAATCACAAAGTCCTTACCACTTCTAAGCCACTGAACTACTGTGTGGCAAGTCAGAATATTCATTCTTTATATCAAAAACGCATGGAACTGATGGTAGTTAAGGCCATGAGAAAAAATAAATTTGGCTATTGACACTACTGATTCAATAACACATAATAAATTAAAATATTTCCCTCAAAATAGCTGCTGACAAATAAAAGGATAATCACATTTTAAATACCTTATTTTTTCACAAGCTTTGTAAATAGGGTTAATTAAAATCTTTTTCAGCTCCACATATAATTTGCCACCATCAGCTGTAATACATCTTAGCATATTCCACTTCAGGATGTATTGATGTAGCGTTTTCTTGAAAATATTCTTGCCTGTAATTGTATCCCATAGACTGTTCATGTTCATGGAAGGTAATTCTTCAGTCACTGATATGGATTTGGCACTGACTGCAACTGAACCATATTCATAACATCAGTCAACTCACTGAGTCAATAGAACAGTCTTTTGGACTCTGTGGGAGAGGGAGAGGGTGGGATGATTTGGGAGAATGGCATTGAAACATGTATAATATCATATAAGAAACTAATCACCAGTCTAGGTTCGAGGCAGGGTGCAGGATGCTTAGGGCTGGTGTACTGGGATGACCCAGAGGGATGGTGTTGGGGGGAAGGTGAGAGGGGGGTTCAGGATTGGGAACACGTGTACACTCGTGGTGGATTCATGTTGATGTATGGCAAAACCAATACAATATTGTAAAGTAAAAACAAACAAACAAACCAACCCCCTGAAGTCATTTGCCTTGTTTTTAAATGGAGTGTTGCCACTCCTCGCAGGATCAGCTCCTCACGCAGCCTGAGACACTAGAGGCGCCCAGAGTGCTCTCTTTTCGTGGCTCCCTCCTGTCCACCCCTCTGCCCTGGAAACACTAGCCTCCTTGGCACCACCCGGCTTCCAATGTTGCCTTCTCAAGTCCGTGAACTTGTTAGGCTCCATGGAGGTTCCTGGTCGTGGTTTAGAAATGTAATTGTAGTGCTAACCTCACTTATTTCTCCTCTTTTCATGGATAACTGTCCTTGATATGCAATATTTGAAAACAACAATTGTTTCATGTCTTTTGTCTGCTTGTTTACTCATTCAGGTGGGAAAATGAATTCAATTCCTATTACTCCATCTTGGCTAGAAAAGGAAGCACCTGATCTAGACTTGAATTTCAAAAGCAAGCTTGAAGAATATACTCTAAGTCACATTATATACAAGAGTAAACTCTAAATGGATTAAAGATGTAAATGTAAGACCTGAAATCATAAACTCCTAGAAGAAAACATAGGCAGTACATTTTTTGACATCATTCTTGGGAAAAAAATTTTTTTTGATATGTCTCCTCAGGCAAGGGAAATAAAAAAAGTTAAACCTTTTTGATAGATTAATATAAATACATGAATATGAATTGCTTATATATTAATTAAAAATTAAATCACTTGCAATATTAAAAAAAGCAAATATAAACAAATGGGACTACATCAGACTAAGAAGCTTTTGCACAATGAAGGAAAGCATCAACAGAAGGAAAAGACAGCATACAAACTGGGAGAAGATATCTGCAAACATATCCAATAAGAAGTTAATATCAAAATACACAAAGAACTCATGTAACTCAACATAAAAAAAAAAACCAAACAACCCAATTAAAAAATGGGCAGAGGATCTGAACAGACATTTTCCCAAAGAATACCTACAGATGGCCAACAGACACATGAAAAGATGCTCAACCTCACTGATCATCAGAGAAATGCAAATCAAAACCCCAAAGAGATAACATCTCACACCTGTCAGAATGACTATTAATGAAAGTACAACAAATAGTAAGTGTTGGCAAGGATATGTAGAATGCACTGTTGGTAGGATTGTAAATTGGTGCAGCCAGTATGGAAAACAGTATGAAGTATGTTTTCATACTTCAGTATGGAAAACATATGAAGGCTCTTCGTATGATACAGCAATTCCACGTTTGGAATTGAGTGTTTACTCAAAGAAAACAAAAACAGTAATTTGAAAAGATATATATATATATATATATATGTGTGTGTGTGTGTGTATCCTAGTGTTCACTGCAGCATTCTTTAGAACAGTCAAGATCTGGAAGCAGTCTAATTCTCCACTGATAAGATAAGTGGATAAAGAAGATATAGTGTATGCATGTATACATATACACACACACACATATATGTACACACACAGACACTTATACACAAGCTATTAAAAAATTGCCTCTAACAACAACATGGGCGTCATGTTAAGTGAAATGTCAGACACAGACAAATACTGTATGATCTCACTTATATGTGGAATCTAAAAAACAATATGAAACAAAATGAAAACAGAATCATAGGTACAGAGAACAAATGGGTGGGTGTCTGAGGGGAGAGGGGTGGATGGACAAAATAGGAGAAGGGGATTAAGAGGTACAAACCTCCAGTTATAAAACAAATAAGCCACAGGGATGTAATGTACAGGATAAGGAATATGGGCAATAATATTGCAATAACGTTGTATGGGGACAAATAGTTATTAGACTTACCAAGGTGGTCATTTCATATATATATATATGCAACTGCCAAATCACTATATACTACACCTGAAACCAACATGATATTATATATCATCTATATTATAATTAAATAATATGCTTTAAGAGAGTACCTTGCTTTCTTATGGTATTTATGCTTTGCTACTGGAGCTATTTAACTGTGCCTGCAAACAATTATTTTGCTTAGGGTTTAGTAACACTTTTGGAAATATACTTGGGATTTGCATTCTAGAGGTGCCAGAACATAACACATTATTTCCCAAAACACCCAGAATAAAGTTACAAGAAAAAAGTTGCATGTATTCATGTATGGCAATCCACACTTCCAGTTTCTCAGGGACCAAATAGACAAGTGAGATGTTCACAGGGTGAAATAAATCTCAGAGGCAAACAATCACGCCTTTTAAAAATGTATATCAATGTGATCCAAGTCAACATCAAGAATTAACTAACAAAAAGGGTAACAGATATATCAGTCGTACAAGTCACACTAGCCAGACTGGAAATACCAGTGATTCTATTTCATTCTTATATGTCAGATAAGTAAGCATAAGTCTTAAAACAAATTCTACCTTCAGGTTTGATTTAGTTTGTCTTCTTAAAAGAGGTCCCCATAGCACACATGCAAACTGAAGGTAAAAGAAGCAAACAGGGGACAACTATCTAACCCACCAGAGTGTAGTATATAGTGTGGCTCGGGTGTGGTACAAAGTGATTTGGCATTTGCATATACTGTGAAATGATCACTATGCTAAGTCTAATAACCATTTGTCCCCATACAATGTTATTGCAAACACCCTATTCCAACAACATAAGAGACAACTCTACACATGGACGTCACCAGATGGTAAATACCAAAATCAGGCTGATTATATTCTTTGAGGCCAAAAATGGTAAGCTCTACACAGTCAGCAAAAACAAGACTTGGAGCTGACTGTGGCTCAGATCTTCAGCTCCTTATTGCAAAACTCAGGCTCAAATTGAAGAAAGTAGGGAAAACCACCAGGCCATTCAGGTATGACCTAAATCAAATCCCTTACAGTGGTGGTGACGAATAGATTCAGGGGACTAGATCTGGTAGACAGAGTGCCTGAAGAACAATGGATGGAGGTTTGTAACACTGTACAAGAGATGGTGACTAAAACCATCCCCGAGAAAAAGAAATGCAAGAAGGCGAAATGGTTGTCTGAGGAGGCCTAACAAATTGCTGAGAAAAGATGAGAAATGAAAGGCAGAGGAGAAACGGAAAGATATACCCAACTGAACATAGAGATCCAGAGAACAGTAAGGAGAGTTAAGAAAGCTGTCTTAAGTGAACAATGCAAAGAAATAGAGGAAAACAATAGAAAGGGAAAGACTAGAGCTCTTGTCAAGAAAATTAGAGATATCAAAGGAGTATTTCATGCAAAGATGGGCTCAATAAAGGACAGAAATGGCAAGGACCTAAAAGAAACAGAAGAACTTAAGAAGAGGTGGCAAGAATACACAGAACTGTATGAAAAATGTTTTAATGAACTGGATAACCACTATGTGTGATCACTCACCTATAGCCAGACATCCTGGAATGTGAATTTAAGTGGGCCTTAGGAGGCATTCAGAGAAGGCAATGGCACCCCACTCCAGTACTCTTGCCTGGAAAATCCCATGGATGGAGGAGCCTGGTAGGCTGCAGTCCATGGGGTCGCTAAGAGTTGGATACGACTGAGCTTCTTCACTTTCACTTTTCCCTTTCATGCATTGGAGAAGGAAATGGCAACCCACTCCAGTGTTCTTGCCTGGAGAATTCCAGGGGCTGGGGAGCCTGGTGGGCTGCTGTCTATGGGGTCGCACAGAGTCGGACACGACTGAAGTGACTTAGCAGCAGCAGCAGCAGCAGTAGGAGGCATTACTACGAACAAAACTAGTGAAGGTGATGGATTTCCAGCTGAGCTATTCCTAATCCTAAAATATGATGCTCTTAAGTGATGTAGTCAGTATGCCATCAAATTTGGAAAAGTCAGCAGTGACCACAGGACTGGAAAAGATGTGTTCATTCCAATCCCAAAGAAGGGCAATGCTAAAGAATGTTCAAACTACCACACAATTGGGCTCATTTCACATGCTAGCAAGGTCATGCTAAAATCCTTCAAGCTAGGCTTCAAACAGTATGTGAATCAAGAACTTTCAGATGTACAAGCTAGATTCAGAAAAGGCAGAGGAACCAGAAATCAAATTGCCAAATCTGCTGGATCATAGGAAAAGCAAGGGAATTCCAAAAAGACATCTACTTCTGCTTCATTGAGTACACCTTTGACAGTGTGGATCACAACAAACTGTGGGGAATACCAGACTACCTAATTTGCCTTCTGAGAAACCTGTATGCAGGTCAAGAAGCAACAGAACTGGACAAGGGAAAACGGAGTGGTTCAAATTTGGGAAAGGAGTACGTCAAGGCTGTATACTGTCACCCTGCTTATTTAACTTCTATGCAGAGGACATCATGTGACATGCTGGACTGGATGAAGCTCAAGCTGGAATCAAGATTGCTGGGAGAAATATCAACAACCTTAGATACGCAGATGATACCACTCTAATGGCAGACAGCAAGGAGGAACTAAAGAACTTCTTGATGAAGGTGAAAGAGGAGAGTGGAAAAGCTGGCTTAAAACTCAACATTCAAAAAACTAAGATCATGGCACCTGGTTCCATCATTTCATGGCAAAGAGATAGGGAAAAAGTGGAAACAGTTACAGATTTCNATGAAGGTGAAAGAGGAGAGTGGAAAAGCTGGCTTAAAACTCAACATTCAAAAAACTAAGATCATGGCACCTGGTTCCATCATTTCATGGCAAAGAGATAGGGAAAAAGTGGAAACAGTTACAGATTTCTTTTTCTTGGGTTCCAAAATCAATGTGGACGGTGACTGAAGCCACGATGCTTGCTCCTTGGAAGAGAAGCTATGACAAACTTAGACAGAGTATTAAAAAGCAGAGACATTACTTTGTTGACATAGGTCTATAGTCAAAGCTATGGTTTTTCCAGTAGTCATGTATGGATGTGAGAGGTGGACCATAAAGAAGGTTGAGGGCCCAAGAATTGATGCTGTAGAACTGTGGTGTTGGAGAAAACTCTTGGGCAGCAAGGAGATCAAATAAGTCAATCCTAAAGGAAATCAACCCTGAGTATTCATTGGAAAGACAGATGCTGAAAGCTCCAATAATCTGGCCGCCTGATGCAAAGGGTCAACTCATTAGAAAAGGCCCTGACGCTGGGAAAGACTGAGGGCAAGATGGAAGGGTGCAACAGAGGATGAGATGGCTGGATGGCATCACTGACTCAATGGACATGAGTTTGAGCAAAGTCAGGGAGATAGTGAAGGACAGGGAAGGCTGGCGTGCTGCAGTTCATGGAGTCGCAGAGTCAGACACAACTTAGTGACTGAACAACAACAGCCACCAAAGTGGAAGGAGAATCTAGCCCCCCCTCCAACTTTTTTTCTTTTTAAAGAATGAAGTTAAAATCTCAGGAAGGAATAGAGAAAATACAAACAGAATAGTGTATTGGAACAAATTCTTGATTTCTTCCATCAAAGAGGTTAGCTTTTAGGAATCCCTTTGAATGATAAGATTTTTAGGAAAAAATAATCTTAGTTTGACAGGCTCCCCTGGTGGCTCAGCGGTTAAAGCATCTGCCTCCAATGCGGGAGACCTGGGTTCGATCCCTGGGTCGGGAAGATCCCCTGGAGAAGGAAATGGCAATCCACTCCAGTATTCTTGCCTGGAGAATCCCATGGACGGAGACGCCTAGTAGGTTACAGTCCACGGGGTCGCAAAGAGTCGGACACGACTGAGCGACTTCACCTCAATAAAGCCACAGTTTTGCAGAAATTCTGTTTGTTTTTTTTTAAGTTTTCATTAAAGATAAAAGCATAATTAAAATTTTGCTCCCCTACTTCCTTCCCCAATTTCTCCAGACCTTAGTCAATGACTTTGCTGTATACTTCACTGAAAAAAATATAACCACAGGGAACTAAGGGAACTAAATGACTCTTCTGACCACCCAGTTACCAGGTCCCTTGCATCTGCACCCACCTTTTTACCTTCCCTTATAATGGAAGGAGTGGACCGTCTCCTAACAAAAGCTGATTCTTCCTTACCTGCTCTTAATCCCATCCCCTGTCACCTTCTTGGGGACCGTCATCATTTGATCATCTCCTCCCTCTTCTTCAGTATTGGTTTTTCTCTCTCAATTAAATAATTACCATCAGCATTACCTGGTGCCATTCAATATTAAAAATAAATCCTTAAAGTCCTTCTTTATAGAAAAATCATGCCTTATAAATGAAGATGGAATAATAGAAAAGTCATCATTTTGCAGCCTCTAATCTAGTTAGCAATCATCAATGGCTGCTAAATCCCTAAGTGAAAGGTCAATAGAGACCTTTATAACAGATGGATCAGGATGACATCATCTAAGCACACTGATTCATCTTAAAATCACAAAAACAGGACAACCAGTAATTATGTTCTTCCTAATATATTACAACAGGAAGTACACAGCATCACCTACGAAGTATTTTTATTAAAGAACAATTAAACTTTAATCAAATCTCTAGATCCAGTTTGTCAATTCACATGAAATGTATAGAGGAATAGGCTAAATGATACAAGGATATAATTATGTAAATTCCAGAAAGTATAGAATTCTACAAAAACAAATGACTCAGTTATTTCAACAAATAAACAGCATTACAACAGAAGAGAAACTTGTTATAGGTTAAAAGAGATTTAAGAGATCCATCAACCAAATGCAGCATGTAGACTTTAACTGAATAGTGATTTAAAAAAAATGATAAATATGTGCGCTTGAAACAAATGAAGAAAAACTGAATGTGGATAGAGTATTAGATACTATTAGAGAATTTTTATTTTGTTGGGGTATGTTAGTGGTATTGTGGTTATGTTTTAAAACATCATTATCTGTTAAAAATATATATTAAAGAATGCATTCGTAAAATTATATGATGTCTGGGCTTAAGAGGAAATAGTGGATGATGAAGGTTGCTGAAACTCAGTTAAAGCATATGGGTCTATTATATTCTCTCTATTTTTGTGTGCATCTGAAAACTTCCACAGTACAAAACTAAAAAGAAATCCTCACTTAACCCACATTCCCTTCTGCTTCTATAACAAGCTTTTTGAAATGGCAGCATGCATTTCACTTGTCTCTTCTTTGTCACCTCTCATTTGTTCTGCAATCAAGTCAACTTGGCTTTCTCCTGACCACTTTCCTGAAACCATTCTTTCCAAGGTCACCAAAAAAACCCCCTCCATTTTGGCAAATCTAGCAGACATTTCAATTATTTTGAATTCTTACACTCATTCTACAGAATTGACCATATCCGCCCTCCTTGAAACACTTTTTTCTGTTTTTGTTTCTGGGACATTACAACCTCCTGAATTTCTTCTGGCCTTCGGGCCACTTCTTAAAATAACTTGCTAGATCTTTTTCTTCTATCCAACTTAAAAATATTGACATTCCTCACTGCGTATGTTAGAGGTCTCTTTTCTGCTTTTCTTCTCTTTTCCTTTTGAGCCGCCCTGAGTATTTTATATAACACCTGTGTCAATTCTCAAAATTATCATCTGCATTTCAAGCTGCAAAATCCAGTCATTTACATGATTTCTCCACCTGGACATCTTGAAACATCTCTAATTTTGTTGTTGTTGTTCAGGTGCTCCGTCGTGTCTCTTTGAGACCCCATGGAATGCAGCATGCCAGGTTTCCCTGTCCTTCACCATCTCCTGGAGCGTGCTTAAACTGATGTTCATTGAGTCAGTGATGCCATCCAACCATCTCAACCTCTGTCATCCCTTTCTCCTCCTGCCTTCAGTGTTTCCCAGTATCAGGGTCTTTTCTAATGAGTCAGCTCTTCGCTTCAGGTGGTCCGAGTATTGAAGCTTCAGCATCAGTCCTTCCAATGAATATTCAGGGCTGCTTTCCTTTAAGATTGACTGGTTAGATCTCCTTGCAGTCCAAGGGACTCTGAAGAGTCTTATCCAATCTCACAGTTCAAAAGCATCAATTCTTTGGCACTTAGCCTTCTTTATTGGCCAACTCTCACATCCATACACGACTACTGGAAAAATCATAGCTTTGACTAGACGGATCTTTGTTGGCAAAGTGATGTCTCTGCTTTTTAATAAGCTGTCTAGGTTGGTCATAGCTTTTCTTCCAAGAAGCAAGCATCTTTTAATTTCATGGCTGCAGTTACCATCTGCAGTGATTTTGGAGCCAAAGAAAATAAAGTCTGTCACTATTTCCATTGTTTCCCCATCTATTTGCCATGAAGTGATGGGACCGGATGCCATAATGTTAGTTTTTTGAATGTTGAGTTTTAAGCCAACTTTTTCACTCTCATCTTTGAGATCTCTAACTTAACTTTCCCTAAACCAAAGTCTTCTTCTTTGCCCTATACCTATCCTCTCCTCATGGCTAAATCTGCTTCTTTCTCTTACAGTTTTCCCATTTCAACACAAGTTCTCTTACCCACTGCATTAGTAAACGAAAACCTTACAGTCATCCTCAGCACCTCCCTCTCTCTGCTTTCCTCTTCCCTATGAGGTCCTGTTGGTTCTGCTTCCTAAATATATTGTCGGTTTGATTGTTCCTATTCCATTTCAATCCTTGGGTCCCAGTTCCATCATCTCTCATCTGTATTACTGCAATACCCCCAACCATTTCCCATTTCATGCCTGCCCTCTTCCATAGCAACCAGAGTGAACTTTTACAAAGTCAAAATGGATCCTGTCAATCCCATTCACAGATGTCCCCTTGTACTTAAGTATAAAACAGCTCACATGGGCAGTATAATGGGTAAGTAATGTGTCAACTTGGCTACAATATGATACCCATTGTTTAGTCAAACAGCAGTCCAAAAAATACTTTCTAGATCTAATTAACATTTACCAGTTGACTTTAAAGAACATTATCTTCTATAATCCTGGAGAAGGGAATGGCAACCCACTCCAGTATTCTGGCCTGGAGAATTCTATGGGCAGAGGAGCCCAGCGGGCTATAGTCCATGGAGTTACAAAGAGTAGGACACGACTGAGCAACTAATACACACACATACACACACACTTCTATAGTGTGTGTGGTGCAGGGGAGAGCTCATTCAATCACTGAAGGCCTTAAGAGCAAGTATTGAGGTTCCCTAATAGAGAAGGAATTCTGTCTTCAGACTGCAGCACAGATATTCTGTAGGAGAAGGAATTGTGTTAAGATTGCAACACAGCTATTCTACCTGAATTTTTAGCCTGCTGGTCTGCCCTATGGATTTCAGCATCAAGGCTGTAAACATCAACTTTTATCTGAATTTTCAGCCCTCAAAATTTATGAATTCCTTAAAATAACACAAACATTCCCTCTCTCTCTAATTGGTTCTATTTCTCTGGAGAACCCTAATACAGGCAACCCTGAATGTCCTGTCTCCTACTTGCTTTTCCTTTCTCATTTCACATATGACTTTCTGCTTCAATCATTATAATCTGGCTACAATGGTCTTCTTTCTATTTCTGGAATGGACAAGTTATTTCCTGCTTTAAAACCTGCATATTTTCTATTTTATCTATTAGGAATGTTTTCTGTCTCTCATTCTCCTTCCTTTCTCTCCCCACCCCCTTTTTTTTTCCCTTTTTCCTTTTTAATACAGAAGAGTATATATAGTATATATGAATAGTTAAGAATATTAACAAGATGAACACTTGAAAATTAATCACTTCTCTATTTTTCTCCTTTTAAACTATAATTCATCCTACTAGATACCAACTGAAATACCACTGCTTCAGAAAAGCATTCCTTAACTCCACTGTCTAAATTAGATTGCTGTAACTCTTTTTTTCTCATAATAATCTGCTATTTTCTTTCATTGCATTTATCACAATTTGGAATTATCTGTTTAATGCCTGTCTCCCTCACTACACTGGAAAACTTCGAGGGCAAGAAACACCATAATTTTTTAAATTTATTTTTTATTGGAGGATAATTGCTTTACAATTTTGTGTTGGTTTCTGCCATACAACAAACAACACGAGTCAGCTGTAAGTATACAAATGTCCCCTTCCCCTTGACATTCTTTCCCATCCCTCACTCCATGAAACATTGTATTCTTAATCTAAAGTACTGGATAAAAGATAAATGAAACTACTCTGTCACAACTGTTTTCTTACAAAACATAATTGCTCAAGTAATTTAAGAGTATGTTTCCACTATAAAAATTCAAATATATAGAATTAAATAGAGAAAAATAATATTCTCCTCAACCATTCATCTCCTACCCAAATACAAATCCCATTCCCTTTTCCAGAGATCACCAGTTTAGTATGCTGCTGCTGCTGCTGCTAAGTCGCTTCAGTCGTGTCCGACTCTGTGAGACCCCATAGACGGCAGCCCGCCAGGCTCCCCCGTCCCTGGGATTCTCCAGGCAAGAATACTGGAGTGGGTTGCCATTTCCTTCTCTAATGCATGAAAGGGAAAAGTGAAAGGGAAGTCGCTCAGTCGTGTCCGACTCTTAGCGACCCCATAGACTGCAGTCCAACAGGCTCCTCTGTCCATGGGATTTTCCAGGCGAGAGTTTAGTATATATCCTTCTAAACATTTTTTATATAGTTACATGCTTATACATGCATATACAATTAAACATACATTGACACACGTGTATTTAAAAACAAATGGAGCCAAGTTTATGTACTGATTTATGATCTGCTTTTTTACTTAACAAAATATTCTGGAGATCATTTCACAATAATGCTAGAGATCCACACAATTCTTGTAAGTAAACTACAGCAGTATTATATTTTATGAGATGACACTGCTCTAATTTTAAAGAATCTCCATAGCTTTTATATAGTCTTACTCTAGCTATATTTTGTATTTAGCATTCCTATTCTGTTATCTTAAGGAAGAAATCAGTAGTTGGTCACTAGTGTTGATTTAAGGACAGTTTATTTGAAAATATTTCCTTTAAAGTATGCTTTTCTCAAACTTTCTATTAAATTCATACAAGATAATGTCAACATAACTGGCTTTGATGAGCAGAAATAAGATGGCAAAACACAGTGAAGGGTTCAGGAACTCTCAGATAAAATAGCTCAAATTAGGTTTGCTTTTCGGGGAAGGCAATGGCACCCCACCCCAGTACTCTTGCCTGGAAAATCCAATGGATGGAGTAGCCTGGTGGGCTGCAGTCCATGGGGTCGCTAACAGTCGGACAGACTGAGCGACTTCACTTTCACTTTTCTCTTTCATGCACTGGAGAAGGAAAAGGCAATCCACTCCAGTATTCTTGCCTGGAGAATCCCAGGGACGGGGGAGCCTGGTGGGCTGCCGTCTATGGGGTCACACAGAGTCGGACACGACTGAAGTGACTTAGCAGCAGCAGCAGCAGGTTTGCTTTTACCATGCCATAATCTAGCCAGGTTTATAAAGATCTATCTATCTTCCTTTCTGAGATACTGTGAATTCAGGTAAGTATCAGTGATCTCCACAAGATATGTGCTGTTTTCTCACATTCATGACAACCAGTCCCCACAGTCTACAAGCAAGGTGTGGAGAGTCCAGGCATCACTCTGACATGGGAACTGGCGAAATTAAGACCATTTATAGAGTCTCTTCTGCTTTCTTAATGCTGTTAGTCCTACAGTATCAGTTAAACTGAAATTAGTGTTGGCTGAGAAGTCTAACTGCTATTTTTAAACCAAACTTGTGGTCTCAACATCTAGATCTACAAGGTTAATACTGTCAGCTGTGCTGGGGCTTTTAGAAATGAATACAGCTGATGAAACTGTTACTCTGATAAGTCATTATCATATAAATAAAGTTGTACCTAGAGACTTTCGGCAAAGTAGAACAATTCAATGGGCCAAATTCACATGGATATATATTTCAAATAGATGACCATTCTGTTTTATCTATTTTAAATGGTATAGCTTTACTGACACCAATGAGAAACAGGCAATAACAAAGTGAATAAATACGTTAAGCATTTGGGAATCTTCATGCCCAAGGCTTTGCTTTTCAAGGAGAATAATACCTTAGTCATCTTTATAGGGCTGATCATTACTGCAGTATTTCTGGTAAAGCTCTAAATTTATATTCTTTATAAAAACACTTTAAGATAATGGTAAGAGCTCAGGATCCCAAGTCTGATGCTATATTTGAATCCTGGTTCTACCAGTTTCTAACTGGTTTGAGTCAAAATGCTTAGTTTTTTCCAAGTTTCAGTTGCCTTATCTTTGAATTGGGGACAAAGACAATGTTCATTTTGGAATTATGATAATGTTTGGAAAGCATTTAGCACTATGCCTGGCACGTAAGTGCTCAATAAATGAAAGCTAAGAGACAGATCACTTTGCTGGTAAAGGCCCGTATAGTCAAAGCTATGGTTTTACCAGTAGCTATGTATGGATGTAAGAGTTGGACCATAAAAAAGGCTGAGCATCCAAGAATTGATGCTTTTGAACTGTGGTGCTTGAGAAGACTCTTGAGAGTCTCTTGGACAGTAAGGAGATCAAACCAGTCAATCCTAAAGGAAATCAACCCATGGATATATATTTCAAATAGATGACCATTCTGTTTTATCTATTTTAAATGGTATAGCTTTACTGACACCAATGAGAAACAGGCAATAACAAAGTGAATAAATACGTTAAGCATTTGGGAATCTTCATGCCCAAGGCTTTGCTTTTCAAGGAGAATAATACCTTAGTCATCTTTATAGGGCTGATCATTACTGCAGTATTTCTGGTAAAGCTCTAAATTTATATTCTTTATAAAAACACTTTAAGATAATGGTAAGAGCTCAGGATCCCAAGTCTGATGCTATATTTGAATCCTGGTTCTACCAGTTTCTAACTGGTTTGAGTCAAAATGCTTAGTTTTTTCCAAGTTTCAGTTGCCTTATCTTTGAATTGGGGACAAAGACAATGTTCATTTTGGAATTATGATAATGTTTGGAAAGCATTTAGCACTATGCCTGGCACGTAAGTGCTCAATAAATGAAAGCTAAGAGACAGATCACTTTGCTGGTAAAGGCCCGTATAGTCAAAGCTATGGTTTTACCAGTAGCTATGTATGGATGTAAGAGTTGGACCATAAAAAAGGCTGAGCATCCAAGAATTGATGCTTTTGAACTGTGGTGCTTGAGAAGACTCTTGAGAGTCTCTTGGACAGTAAGGAGATCAAACCAGTCAATCCTAAAGGAAATCAACCCTGAATATTCACTGAAGGACTGATGCTGAAGCTGAAGCTCCAATACTTTGGCCACGTGATGCAAAGAGCTGACTCACTGGAAAAGAACCTGATTCTGAGAAAGACTGAGGGCAAAAGGAGAAGAGGTTAGCAGAGGATGAGATGGTTGGATAGCATCATCAACTCAATAGACGAGTCTGAGCAAACTCAGGGAGACAGTGAAGGACAGGGAAGCCTGGTGTGCTGCAGTTCATGTGGTTGCAAAGAGTCGGACATGGCATAGCAAGTGAACAACGACAACAATTACTATTACTATCAATTTTGAATTGTTGTTAGGAAGCAAGATATAGGCAGAGAAAGGGAGATTAGCTAGAAAGATCAGAAAAGAACTCTGGATAAATGTGCCATTTAAGCTATCATAACAAGCTATTACATGAATGAATGCAGAGTGACATGACTAAAGACAAATCAAAGGTAGAACCAACTGAAAGGGACCTGAAAATTTATTTGCATGGGAGAGTTTTCTGCATGCAAAAAAAATGTCATAGAAGCCAAGTTAAAAGATGATAGAGAAGCTGGGGAAAATGTTTGTGACATATTACAAAAGGACTACATTCTCTTTAACATGTAAAGAAAAAAGACTAACATATTAGTGAAAAAACTGACAAAAAATAGAACAATAGTTTGTAGAAAATACAAATGACTACAATATAAAACTTCACTCATAACAGGGAAAATGTAAATTATAACTAAAAGATACCATTTTCACCTCTTAGATTGGCAAAGAACTTTATGATTATACTCTTTGAAGTATAATAATAGGCACTTTCAAATAAGGCAAGTGGGAATATAAGTTGTACAACCTCTATTAAAGCCATTTGGCATTATCTATAAAAATTTATAGTGAATTTATCTCTGACCCACAACTACATTTCTAGAAATTTATCTTACAGATATCCTCACACATGTATAAATGACATATATAGGAATATTCATTGAAGCATTATACTCTGCAATCGTAAAAGACTGAAAATAACTCAAATATTCACTCATTAATGGGCTGGTTAAATTCACTGTGGTACATTCACTGTCTCTTATACACATCTAGATGTGTATAAGAGACAGGCAGTAGGAGGCGGAGGGCAATTTCATTCACGCCTGATGTTGACACAGGTTCTGATGCCTCGCTGGATTTGATTCTATCTACCTTCCTAAAAAAACAGTCCAGTGATGTCTGGGTAGCAGCTCTTCTTTCTCTTGTCATGGATGACGTAGCCCTGGATTGTCTTCTGAACGACTGGAGGCAACCTTTGTGTACCGTTCAACTTTCAGTCCTGCGCTTTAAAAACTAACAGTGCCTCCTCACATAAAGAAAGTCGCTTGCTTCTGGACATCCTGGGCTTGAAGTGAAGATATGACACTACTCTATTCTATACAGTACTGTACGGTAAAGGACACAAAAGCACAACTGCTTGTAGAGGATGCACGTGCATGACAATGTACGCCAGACATGTGACCCTATGTGCCTGGACATGCACATAGATGTTCGCCTCTTTGAAAATTTGAGCGTTCATATGTAGGGGACTTACTGTACTCCCTTCTTTTGTCTGTGTTCTGGACCCAGTGACTCACTTAAAAAAAATATTTATTTTCGCAGGCTAATTACAATATTTTGGTGGGTTTTGCCATGGGTGAACATGTGTTCCCCATCCTGACCCTCTCTCCCACCTCCCTCCCCATCCCATCCCTCAGGGTCATCCCAGTGCACCAGCCCTGAGCGCCCTGTCTCATGCATCAAACCTGGACTGGTGATCTATTTCAGATATGGTAATATACATGTTTCAATGCTATTCTCTCAAATCATCCCACCCTTGCCTTCTCCCACAGAGTCCAAACGTCTGTTCTTTACATCTGTGTTTCTTTTGCTGTCTCGCAGATAAGGTCATAGTTACCATCTTTCTAAATTCCATATATATGCGTTAACATACTGTATTCATGTTTTTCCCCTGGTGGCTCAGACGGTAAAGCATCTGCCTACAATGTGGGAGACCCAGGTTCGATCCCTGGGTTGGGAAGATCCCCTAGAGAAGGAAATGGCACCCCACTCCAGTAGTCTGCCCTGGAGAATCCCACGGATGGAGAAGCCTGGTGGGCTACAGTCCACGGGGTCCCAAAGAGTTGGACACGACTGAGCCACTTCACTTTCTTTTCACTCTGTATAATCGGCTCCAGTTTCATCCACCTCATTAGAACTGATTCAAATGCTTTCTTTTTAATGGCTGAGTAATACTCCATTGTGTATATGTACCACAGCTTTCTTATCCATTCGTCTGCTGATGGACATTTAGGTTGCTTCCATTTCCTGGCTATTTTAAATGGTGCTGCAATGAATATTCAGTAAGATAATTCTTTTTGAATTATGGTTTTCTCCAGATACAAGCCCAGCAATGGAATTGATGTATCGTGTGGTAGCTCCTTTTTAGCTTTTTAAGGTACCTCCAAACCAATCTCCATGTTTGTTATACCAATTTACATTCCTACCAACAATGTAGGAGGTGTCCCTTTGCTTCACACCCTCTCCAGCATTAACTGTTTGTGGACTTTTTAATGATGGTCATTCTGACTGGTGTGAGGTGGTAGTTCAATGTAATTTTGATTCACAAATCTAATCACATGGACCAGAGCCTTGTCTAACTCAATGAAACTAGGCCATACTGTGTGGGGCCACACAAGATGGGCGGGTCATGGTGGAGAGGTCAGACAGAATGTGATTCACTGGAGAAGGGAATGGCAAACCACTTCAATATTCTTGCCTTGAGAACCCCATGAACAGTATGAAAAGGCAAAATGATAAGATACTGAAAGCGGAACTCCCCAGGTCGTTAAGTGCCCAATATGCTACATAAAGCATCTGCCTACAATGTGGGAGACCCAGGTTCGATCCCTGGGTTGGGAAGATCCCCTGGAGAAGGGAATGGCACCCCACTCCAGTAGTCTTGCCTGGAAAATCCCACGGATGGAGAATCGTGGTGGGCTACAGTCCATGGGGTTGCAAAGAGTGGGACACGACTGAGTCACTTCACTTTCTTTTCACTATGTATAATCGGCTCCAGTTTCATCCACCTTATTAGAACTGATTCAAATGCTTTCTTTTTAATAGCTGAGTAATGCTCCATTGTGTATATGTACCACAGCTTTCTTATCCATTCGTCTGCTGATGGACATCTAGGTTGTTTCCATGTCCTGGCTATTGTAAACAGTGCTGCGATGAACATTGGGGTACACGTGTCTCTTTCAATTCTGGTTTCCTCGGTGTGTATGCCCAGCTGGGTCGTATGGCAGTTCTATTTTCAGCTTTTTAAGGAGTCTCCACACTGTTCTCCATAGTGGCTGTACCAGTTTGCATTCCCACCAACAGTGTAAGAGGGTTCCCTTTTCTCTACACTCTCTCCAGCAATTATTGTTTGTAGACTTTTTGATAGCAGCCATTCTGACCGGCGTGAGATGGTACCTCATTGTGGTTTTAATTTGCATTTCTCTGATTTTAACAGCTACAGGAACAGTGATGGGATGTTGCTTCTGTGACCAGGTTCCTGAAAGGCTCTGGCTTTTGTCTTGAGTTGCTCTCTTCCCTCTCTTGCTCTCTTGCTCTGAGGGAGGCCAGCTCTATGAACAGACTCACGTGGAAGGAACTGATAAGCATTTCTCTGATTTTAACAGCTACAGGAACAGTGATGGGATGTTGCTTCTGTGACCAGGTTCCTGAAAGGCTCTGGCTTTTGTCTTGAGTTGCTCTCTTCCCTCTCTTGCTCTCTTGCTCTGAGGGAGGCCAGCTCTATGAACAGACTCACGTGGAAGGAACTGATATCTCCAGCCAATAGCCAGTGAGGACTTGAGGCTTGCCAACAGCTACAGGCATGAGCTTGGAAGTAGATGTTCTGAAATCTACTAACAGCTACGTGAGTGGACTTGGAAGTAGATTTCTCCTCTCTTGACTGAAGCACCCCAAGGCCCTTAAACAGGTGCAGCAAGCTAACCCACACCCAGGTTCCTGAAGCACAGACACTGGGAGATAACAGTTAGTGGGTAGTCTGTTACGCAGCAGTAGATAGCCAATACAACATGATGCTTCGCTCAAGAGATAAAGCATGTATTGCAGGCGTACAGAGGGAAAAGCGATTAACTCTGCATGGAGACGCTGGGCAAGGTTCCCCTGTGGAGAGAATGATCCTGCAGCTGGAGAACGCTTCTGTGACCAGGTTCCTGAAAGGCTCTGGCTTTTTTCTTGAGTTGCTCTCTTCCCTCTCTTGCTCTCCTGCTCTGAGGGAGGCCAGCTCTATGAACAGACTCACGTGGAAGGAACTGATACCTCCAGCCAATAGCCAGTGAGGACTTGAGGCTTGCCAACAGCTACAGACGTGAGCTTGGAAGTAGATATTCTGAAATCTACTAACAACCATGTGAGTGGACTTGGAAGTAGATCTTTCCTCTCTTGACTGAAGCACCCCAAGGCCCTTAAACAGATGCAGCAAGCTAACCCACACCCAGGTTCCTGATGCACAGACATTGCGAGATAACAGTTAGTGGGTAATTTGTTACGCAGCAGTAGATAGCCAATACAACATGATGCTTCGCTCAAGAGATAAAGCATGTATTGTAGGCATACAGAGGGCAAAGCGATTAACTCTGCATGGAGACGGGCAAGGTTCCCCTGTGGAGAGAATGATCCTGCAGCTGGAGAAGATGGGCATAGATAACTGGTGGTTGCCCATCCTCCCAGACCTCTCTCTTTTATCACTACTGCACAGTCTCCCAGCTCCTCCCTGAGAGTCCTCACCTGACAAAGTACCTGGGCCCTGCCATTCCATAGATCTGGACTAATGCGCCACTGGTAATGGACTACGAAGGATACGCCTCTCCTCACATCTCTCTTTCAGCCACAGTGGGCTGGCCCTCTCCTGGCTATCCCAATTGGATCCCAATCCTGGCTGTTTTTGCCCCAGAAGGGGCCTCAGACATTTCATCTTTCATTTTCAAAGTCTGCTCCTGCATAGCTCCGCGTATCTCCCTGTGCCCTCCTCAATTAAAAATGACACAAAAGTAAAGGAGACACATAACTCTTTGAAAAGCCTTCCAGATCCAAACTTTTTAATGAAGACAGAATATAAAGAGCCTGTCTTATCTCTCCGATGCGACTCCCATGTGCTGTAATCAAGCAGAATTAATTAAAAGCAATCAAGTGGTGAGTTGGCATGGGGGCCTGCGGCACCAGTCTTTCATCTTAGCCACATGAGTCCTGTCCCTGAGGGGTGGGGCTGCGGGCAGCAGAGAGGGGTGGGTCCAGTGCTGGAAGGGAAACCAGTTCACCCAACAAGCTTGAATTGCCAGGGCATGGCCAGTGCTGATGGAGAGAGTTGGGTCCGACTCACAGAAGCATTTCTGTGTTGTTCTGGGTAAAGAGTCCAGAGTAGATTCTCAACCCTGCAGGCTATGGATATATAGGGTTGGATACTTCTTTGTGGTGGGGTCTGTGCTGTGTATTGTAGGGTGCTGTACCCATTAGATGCCACTTGCACCTCCCTAGCTGTGAAAACCAAGGATATCTCTAAACACTATCAAAAGTTTGGAGTTGGGTGGGGAGAGCAAAACTCAATCCTGTTGAGACCCACTGGTCCGGTCAGAGTTCCTGTCAGTAAAAGTGCATTGTGTCAGGTGAACAAGAACCTTTCTCAGTCACTGGGGACCCTGGGGGCACTAGGGCAGCTAAATGATGACCTCTGGCTTGCAGTCACTTGGGAAATTCTCTTATCCGGGTGAGGTACAAGAGCCAGCTGCATGGAGGCCGGCAATGTGGATCCTTGAGTCTAAAGAGGGCTGATTCCCATTAAGACTGAAATAAGATTCAGGAAATCTCTCCCATTGGCAATTATTTTATATTTGCACACTCTTCCTAATGTCAGTCATCTTCCAATACTGCGATATTGGCCAGTACTCAGCAGTGGATAGAGGGTGGTGGGGTCGTGGAGGTAGAATATCAGGGGACTTTCATGCCTAATTTGCTGGTGTTGGTTCCCAGTGGCCCCCTTCTGTCTCTGCTTACAAACATCTCATGGGATCTTGGGATTTGGGGCACCCATACGCCTGAAAGATATGAGCTTTGCTAGCCTTTTTTTTTTGACACCAAGGGTATGACCTGGACAGTCCCTTCTTGGTCCAGCAAGTGAATTAAGTGAATGAAATCATATCCTATGTAAGAACCACAAGGGAAGAGAAAAGCATGTTAAGGTACCAAGGGAGTGCAAGCTTTCACCCAGTGGCCTGGTTTATTAGATAAAGAAAACAGAGAATTGAAACATTGCTTAATGCAGGATGGCAAGGGCTGCAGCATTGCCTGCTCATAAAGCACAAAGGAGGAGGGGTTTTCACCCGAGCTTGCTTGGTACTGCTTAAGTGGAGTCTATTATAACTCCCCACTTCTCATTGATTATCTATCTTTTTAAGCCTGTCCATCAGATTGGATGCTTGCAGAATGGGGGAGGTTTAAGACCATCCTTCCTAGAGAGGGACAGAAGGAATAGGTGACTGAGAGAGTCAATTCTTAGGTTCAGTTCAGTTCAGTTCAGTTCAGTCGCTCAGTTGTGTCCGACTCTTTGCGATCCCATGAATCGCAGCACGCCAGGCCTCCCTGTCCATCACCAACTCCTGGAGTTCACTCAGACTCACGTCCATTGAGTCAGTGATGCCATCCAGCCATCTCATCCTCTGTCGTCCCCTTCTCCTCCTGTCCAAGGTCTCCAAGGAGGAGGAAGGGGTAAAGAGCCCTTAAGGCAGAGAAAGGGGTCTGGCATTCTCAAGGAGGAGAAAAAGACAAACTTTTTTTTTTAAGCCCAGAGCTGATGACTGCACAACAAAACAACTCATCTTGCTCAAGGATACATCTTCCCTTAAACTCTGTACCAATGACAACAATGCATCCTGCTTGAGGATATGTTTCTCCTTCTTGAGAACCTTCTGGCTAATCCTGTCATCTTAAAATGTATATTATGGGAGTGGGTCTGGTAAGATCTTTCTATTGTTAGTTCTAATCCTATTATCTTAAAATGCAATATTGTGGGACTGGGTCTAGTAAGGCCTTTACCACCTTGAGACATTCTTTTGATTTATTGTAATAATCAATTAAAAAAGTACATAGCTCCCTTGTTAAGACCAGCAAGGGGGGCATTCTCTGTCCCCCTTCTGATATCTATGTCAGAAGTGAAGAACCTAAGCCACCCCATTTTGTTAAAAAAGACTCAATTTTAGAGTTCTGAAGAAAGAGTCTTTGGAAATCCCCTGACCTCACCCCACCACCTGCGAGCCAATCAGATCCCAGATCAGGATGTCCTGACTTTGGAAATTGGGAAATGAAAACCAATCAGAACCCAACACCTAACCCTTCCACAGAAGGTACTCCCAACCCGGAAACTCACGTTTTTCAAATTTTTCATGGGAGAATATCCTACATAAGCAATGAAACCCAGAGTTCGAGGCTCCTCTCCTTAGCCGCTGTGTCGGTAACAGTGGGAGCCCCAGCTCGAGCTTGGTAATAAAAACTCTCTTGCTTTTGCATCGGATATCGGCTCCCTGGTGGCCATTGGGAGATTTCGCGACTTGGGCATAACAGAAGCTTTCCCTGTCCCCTTTTCACTTTAATAAAACTCTGCCACACAAAAGCTTTTGAGTGATCAAGCCTGGTCGCTGGTCCCGAAGCTAAATCTTCTTTGGAGGTCACGAATCCGACATTGTTCACTGTAAGCTATCAGTGAACAGTACTGGGGAGACAGTCATTAGAACCCCTGTCATGTGCTGGGTACAGTGCTCCGGCTCCACGTGCTCTAACAGCCCCGAGAGGGAGCTGTCATTATCTTCTTTTATGGCAAAGGAAATGGAAGCAACTAGTGAGGTTGAACTAGGATTCAGACCCCATCTGCTGACTCCCAAGTTTATGGTCTTCCCCTCTCTTTCACTGGAAGGACTGATGTTGAAGCTGAAACTCCAAGCCTGTGGCCACCAGGTGTGAAGAGCTGCTGCTGCTGCTGCTAAGTCACTTCAGTCGTGTCCGGACTCATTGGAAAAGACCCTGATGCTGGGAAAAATTGGGGGCAGGAGGAGAGGGGGATGACAGAGGATAAGATGGTGGATGGCATCACCGACTCAAAGGACATGACTTTGAGTAAACTCCAGGAGTTGGTGATGGGCAGGGAGGCCTGGCATGCTGCGGTTCATGGGGTTGCGAAGAGTCGGACACGACTGAGCAACTGAACTGAACTGAACCCCTCTTTCAGCTCCTTTCCTATGCTTATAAGATAGGCTTTAGGATGTGGCTCAACTGGAATTCCATCACCTCCACTAGCTTTGTTCTTAGTGATGCTTTCTAAGGCCCACTTGACTTCACATTCTAAGATGTCTGGCTCTAGATTAGTGATCACATCCTCATGATTATCTGGGTCGTGAAGATCTTTTCTGTACAGTTCTTCTGTGTATTCTTGCCACTTCTTCTTAATATCTTCTGCTTCTGTTAGGTCCATACCATTTACGTCCTTTATCGAGCCCATCTTTGCATGAAATGTTCCCTTGGTATCTCTAATTCTCTTGAAGAGATCTCTAGTCTTTCCCATTCTGTTGTTTTCCTCTATCTCTTTGCATTGATTGCTGAAGAAGGCTTTCTTATCTCTTCTTGCTATTCTTTG
>SJYX01016225.1:49072-119919 GCA_006410675.1 Oreotragus oreotragus
GGGTCGCAAAGAGTCGGACACGACTGAGCGACTGAACTGAACTGAACTTAGGATGTGGATCTCAGAGCTTTCAGGACAGGGGCTGATGATGTGCAGATGGTGTCATGGGATCCCAGATCCAGAGTAAGCAAGGAGAGGCTCAGGCTCCAGGCTCTGGTCTACTTCTGGTCATGTCCAGGGTTCCTTGGGGATCAGGATTTCAGTGCAAAACTGGGGTACATTTTAAAGGACAATTTGGCGGATACCATTGCTCTTACTGGTACTTCCATGGGTCACACTACCATACCTCGTCTGCTACACATATTCCAGAAGAGTCCTTGTCTTAGTCCATTTGGACTTCTTTACAAACTGCCGTAGACTGAGTGCTTCACAAACCACAGAAATGTATTTCCCACAATCCTGGAGGCTGGAAAGTCCAAGATTAATGCACCAGCAGATCTGGCATCTTTTCAGTGGGTTCTCACGAAGCAGAAGGGCTGAGAGAGCTCTCTGAGGTCCCTTTCATAGGGGTGTGTATGTGTGCTAAGTCACTTTCGTCGTGTTCGACTCTTTGCAACCTTATGGATGGTAGCCCACCAGGCTCCTCTGTCCATGGGATTCTCTAGGCAAGAATACTGGAGTGGGTTGCCATGCCCTCCTCCAGGGATCTTCCCAACCCAGGGATGGACCCTGCATCTCTTATGTCTCCTACACTGGCAGGTGGGTTCTTTACCACTAGTGCCACCTGGGAAGCCCTTCATAAGGATACTAATCCCATATATGAGGGCTCTGCCCTCATGACCTAATCCAAATTATCATCCCAAATCCAAATGTTATCACACTGAGGATTCAGATTCCACATATGAGTTTTGAGTTGACCCAGACATTCTTTTGCTCTTCTGGCTAAGCCTTTAAATATAGGCTTATGTTCTAATCTCCAAACCTGTGAATGTGGCCTTATTTGAAAAAAGTGTCTTTGCAGATGTAATTAAAGATTTTGAGATGAGCTCATCCTGGCCATCCTAGGTGGGCCATGATCCAAGGACAAGCGCTTGTATAAGGGTCAGAGAAGGGGCATGGGGACAGGCAAGGAGAAGGCCGTGTGAAGATGGAGGCAGAGACTGGGAGAATGCAGCCACAAGCCAAGGAATGCTGACAGCTGCCCGAGGCTGGAAGGGGCAACGGCGCTTCTCCCCTTGAGCCTTTTGGTCTGTGGCCCTGCCAGCACCTTGCTTTTGAACTTGTGGCCTCCATAATTGTGACAGAATAAATGTCTATTGTTTCCAGCCACTAAATTTGTGGTAATTTGTTACAGCAGCTCCTGGAAATGAAGAAGGGGCCCAGTAATGAAGTGTGAAGTCACTGACATCACTGGAGTTCCCCCTGCCCCCACTGTCTGGGTGCCTGGTGCACGTGTGGCCTCCGGTTGCAATGACACAGCGTAAAGGGTGCCCTGGGGACACTCAAGAGTCATTCACTGTGGGTGAGCACAGAATATGAGATTATTCAGGGAGGAAGATGTTTTGTAGTAACCAAGGGAGACATGATAGAACAGATGGAGAGAGTGTATGCTCTGAGAGATGCTGAGGAGTTAGAATAGGCAGAACTTGGTGACTTGGGGTGTGATGGGCGAGGGTGGGAGAGGAGTCCCAGATTTCTGGCTTTGCACTGGAGTAAATGCTGTTTCCCTCCACTCCGACGGGGAATGCTGGGGAAGGTTTGAATCTTCTTGTCTTTCACATTCCCGTGTGCCTCTGTCACCTCTGCCCTTTACCTCTAACTCCAAGGTGACCTGGGTGGGCTGTTCCCACTTGGTCAAGGGCAGTATCCCCTGGCACCCCTGGGAGCCTGCCAAGCTGCTGGGGAAGTCAGGCTCCCGGTGGCGGACCTGTTGACTGTTGAAGCTCTTTAGGCACTTGAATTTTTAATGTGTCACCAAGATCTCTCTGCTAGTGGCCTATTTCCGTGAAAGTCATCACAGAAATTGCTGTTTTAGTCAGGTCAATTAAATCAAGGTTCCCTCTCCGTATCCTAGAGAGACTGGAGGTCAATGACTCCAAAAACCAGACCTGGCTAATGACTTTCAGGTCCACGGACCCTTTCAGGCTGCAGCAAGGTAATTGACTGATGTTGATGACTTTTGTTCTACTTAAGTTGACAAATGAAAAAAGAAGCAGCTCTTGGGTTCGGGGCAAGAGCAGAATCGAGTCAATACTTCAGTTTGCTTTGAGAGTAAAAACAGAATTACAGGGCTGAGTGGGGCTGCCCACTACCACTCCCCACCCCACCTCCTCCCCTCTGTTCTTCTGGGGAGCCTTTATTTCCCCAGGCCATCTTCCAGGTTTGGTCACTTGTCACCTGCCACCTGGGTCACCCAGTCACCCTGAAATCTCCTAAGTGGTCCTCTGTCTTTCCTTCCCTTATGAACTGTCCCACACACCACCCCATGGAACGTTCTGTCTCAAGCCCCAGTAATTACGATTCTATCCGACATCCTGTTGCCTGTGGATCCAACACTAAAGTCTTTAGCCTGATAGTTTTATGAATCAATCTTTCCCTTGTCTTTTGCCTTCTGCTTCTCTACACCTGCCAGGGCTGACACTCTGCCAGACCTTGTCCGAGTCTTGTTTATTGCTGTCTTTTGTCTTTGTTAGCTGTCTCTCTTTGGAATATCTTCCTATTTCCTTCCACCCAAGCTTGGAGAGACTTTGTGGTATATTCATTAAGTGTGTAGCCCTCGAATTAAACTTGTTGGGTTCACATCCTGCCTTTGTCACTTACATGAAATAAAATATATAAAGCTGTTAGCACAGAGCTTGATGTAAAATAAGCACTTCATAATGCAGTCTAGGCCATTATTACTATGTTGGATCAAGCCAACATGGTTCTAGAGATGAATCTTAACTATAAACTGTTTTGTGATATAGAAAAGATTAAGGCTCTAACTTCAAAGGTAACAAGAGGAACTTGCCTGGCGCCTTCCTCTTGCTCCTCTAGACCCTCCCCTCTCTCCACCCCTTTTACCCTGGTCTCTGCCCGGGTAAGCTGACCGGGATGGACCACATCAATGAGTTCTTCTGGGACTTCCCTGGTGGTAAAGTTGATAAGATGCAGGGTACATGGTTCGATCCCTGCTCTAGAAGATTCCACATGCTGCAGAGCAACTAAGCCTGGGTGCCGCAGCTACAGACTCCATATTCTAGGGCCCGTGAGCCACAGCTTCTGAGCCTGTGTGCTGCAATTCCTGTAGCCAGTGCACCTAGAACCCGTCCTCTGCAACAAGAGAGGCCAGCGCAGTGAGAAGCCCGTGCACAGCAGCGGAGTTGTCCCTGCTCGCCGCAACTGGAGAACGATGAAGACCCAGTACAAAAAGAAAAAAAAAATAAAGCTAATGCTCCCTGCTCGCCACAGCTAGAGAACAATGAAGANGCCAGTGCACCTAGAACCCGTCCTCTGCAACAAGAGAGGCCAGCGCAGTGAGAAGCCCGTGCACAGCAGCGGAGTTGTCCCTGCTCGCCGCAACTGGAGAACGATGAAGACCCAGTACAAAAAGAAAAAAAAATAAAGCTAATGCTCCCTGCTCGCCACAGCTAGAGAACAATGAAGACCCAGTCCAAAAAATAATAATAATAAAGCTAATGCTCCCTGCTCGCCGCAACTAGAGAACGACGAAGACCCAGTACAAAAAATAATAATAATGATAAAGCTAACGTCGTCTTTAAAAAAAGGGCTCTCTTGTTCTCTGCTTCTAGTGGGTTCTGCCAGAGGAAACCTCCAGCAGAAGATTAGCGAGGAGGATGAGGCTGGGATATTGAGTCTCCTGGCTTCTCTGCGCAGCGTCACCCTGGGCTGGCCGCAGCCCCTGTCCCTCTCCTTCATCCTTCCGGCCGAGGGTTGTTTCTGCTCTGTCCCGGTGATGGCCCTTTCTCTTGCTCCGTGCCTTTATAAACACTCCTCTTTATTAAGCCTCCTTGAATCATCCTTCTGTGATGTGCCATTGTTTCCCGCCAGGACCCTGACGGATACAGATGGCAACAGAAAGGCTTTCCNACGACTGAGCGACTGAACTGAACTGAACTTAGGATGTGGATCTCAGAGCTTTCAGGACAGGGGCTGATGATGTGCAGATGGTGTCATGGGATCCCAGATCCAGAGTAAGCAAGGAGAGGCTCAGGCTCCAGGCTCTGGTCTACTTCTGGTCATGTCCAGGGTTCCTTGGGGATCAGGATTTCAGTGCAAAACTAGGGTACATTTTAAAGGACAATTTGGCGGATACCATTGCTCTTACTGGTACTTCCATGGGTCACACTACCATACCTCGTCTGCTACACATATTCCAGAAGAGTCCTTGTCTTAGTCCATTTGGACTTCTTTACAAACTGCCGTAGACTGAGTGCTTCACAAACCACAGAAATGTATTTCCCACAATCCTGGAGGCTGGAAAGTCCAAGATTAATGCACCAGCAGATCTGGCATCTTTTCAGTGGGTTCTCACGAAGCAGAAGGGCTGAGAGAGCTCTCTGAGGTCCCTTTCACAGGGGTGTGTATGTGTGCTAAGTCACTTTCGTCGTGTTTGACTCTTTGCAACCTTATGGATGGTAGCCCACCAGGCTCCTCTGTCCATGGGATTCTCTAGGCAAGAATACTGGAGTGGGTTGCCATGCCCTCCTCCAGGGATCTTCCCAACCCAGGGATGGACCCTGCATCTCTTATGTCTCCTACACTGGCAGGTGGGTTCTTTACCACTAGTGCCACCTGAGAAGCCCTTCATAAGGATACTAATCCCATATATGAGGGCTCTGCCCTCATGACCTAATCCAAATTATCATCCCAAATCCAAATGTTATCACACTGAGGATTCAGATTCCACATATGAGTTTTGAGTTGACCCAGACATTCTTTTGCTCTTCTGGCTAAGCCTTTAAATATAGGCTTATGTTCTAATCTCCAAACCTGTGAATGTGGCCTTATTTGAAAAAAGTGTCTTTGCAGATGTAATTAAAGATTTTGAGATGAACTCATCCTGGCCATCCTAGGTGGGCCATGATCCAAGGACAAGCGCTTGTATAAGGGTCAGAGAAGGGGCATGGGGACAGGCAAGGAGAAGGCCGTGTGAAGATGGAGGCAGAGACTGGGAGAATGCAGCCACAAGCCAAGGAATGCTGACAGCTGCCCGAGGCTGGAAGGGGCAACGGCGCTTCTCCCCTTGAGCCTTTTGGTCTGTGGCCCTGCCAGCACCTTGCTTTTGAACTTGTGGCCTCCATAATTGTGACAGAATAAATGTCTATTGTTTCCAGCCACTAAATTTGTGGTAATTTGTTACAGCAGCTCCTGGAAATGAAGAAGGGGCCCAGTAATGAAGTGTGAAGTCACTGACATCACTGGAGTTCCCCCTGCCCCCACTGTCTGGGTGCCTGGTGCACGTGTGGCCTCCGGTTGCAATGACACAGCGTAAAGGGTGCCCTGGGGACACTCAAGAGTCATTCACTGTGGGTGAGCACAGAATATGAGATTATTCAGGGAGGAAGATGTTTTGTAGTAACCAAGGGAGACATGATAGAACAGATGGAGAGAGTGTATGCTCTGAGAGATGCTGAGGAGTTAGAATAGGCAGAACTTGGTGACTTGGGGTGTGATGGGCGAGGGTGGGAGAGGAGTCCCAGATTTCTGGCTTTGCACTGGAGTAAATGCTGTTTCCCTCCACTCCGACGGGGAATGCTGGGGAAGGTTTGAATCTTCTTGTCTTTCACATTCCCGTGTGCCTCTGTCACCTCTGCCCTTTACCTCTAACTCCAAGGTGACCTGGGTGGGCTGTTCCCACTTGGTCAAGGGCAGTATCCCCTGGCACCCCTGGGAGCCTGCCAAGCTGCTGGGGAAGTCAGGCTCCCGGTGGCGGACCTGTTGACTGTTGAAGCTCTTTAGGCACTTGAATTTTTAATGTGTCACCAAGATCTCTCTGCTAGTGGCCTATTTCCGTGAAAGTCATCACAGAAATTGCTGTTTTAGTCAGGTCAATTAAATCAAGGTTCCCTCTCCGTATCCTAGAGAGACTGGAGGTCAATGACTCCAAAAACCAGACCTGGCTAATGACTTTCAGGTCCACGGACCCTTTCAGGCTGCAGCAAGGTAATTGACTGATGTTGATGACTTTTGTTCTACTTAAGTTGACAAATGAAAAAAGAAGCAGCTCTTGGGTTCGGGGCAAGAGCAGAATCGAGTCAATACTTCAGTTTGCTTTGAGAGTAAAAACAGAATTACAGGGCTGAGTGGGGCTGCCCACTACCACTCCCCACCCCACCTCCTCCCCTCTGTTCTTCTGGGGAGCCTTTATTTCCCCAGGCCATCTTCCAGGTTTGGTCACTTGTCACCTGCCACCTGGGTCACCCAGTCACCCTGAAATCTCCTAAGTGGTCCTCTGTCTTTCCTTCCCTTATGAACTGTCCCACACACCACCCCATGGAACGTTCTGTCTCAAGCCCCAGTAAAGACGATTCTATCCGACATCCTGTTGCCTGTGGATCCAACACTAAAGTCTTTAGCCTGATAGTTTTATGAATCAATCTTTCCCTTGTCTTTTGCCTTCTGCTTCTCTACACCTGCCAGGGCTGACACTCTGCCAGACCTTGTCCGAGTCTTGTTTATTGCTGTCTTTTGTCTTTGTTAGCTGTCTCTCTTTGGAATATCTTCCTATTTCCTTCCACCCAAGCTTGGAGAGACTTTGTGGTATATTCATTAAGTGTGTAGCCCTCGAATTAAACTTGTTGGGTTCACATCCTGCCTTTGTCACTTACATGAAATAAAATATATAAAGCTGTTAGCACAGAGCTTGATGTAAAATAAGCACTTCATAATGCAGTCTAGGCCATTATTACTATGTTGGATCAAGCCAACATGGTTCTAGAGATGAATCTTAACTATAAACTGTTCTGTGATATAGAAAAGATTAAGGCTCTAACTTCAAAGGTAACAAGAGGAACTTGCCTGGCGCCTTCCTCTTGCTCCTCTAGACCCTCCCCTCTCTCCACCCCTTTTACCCTGGTCTCTGCCCGGGTAAGCTGACCGGGATGGACCACATCAATGAGTTCTTCTGGGACTTCCCTGGTGGTAAAGTTGATAAGATGCAGGGTACATGGTTCGATCCCTGCTCTAGAAGATTCCACATGCTGCAGAGCAACTAAGCCTGGGTGCCGCAGCTACAGACTCCATATTCTAGGGCCCGTGAGCCACAGCTTCTGAGCCTGTGTGCTGCAATTCCTGTAGCCAGTGCACCTAGAACCCGTCCTCTGCAACAAGAGAGGCCAGCGCAGTGAGAAGCCCGTGCACAGCAGCGGAGTTGTCCCTGCTCGCCGCAACTGGAGAACGATGAAGACCCAGTACAAAAAGAAAAAAAAAATAAAGCTAATGCTCCCTGCTCGCCACAGCTAGAGAACAATGAAGACCCAGTCCAAAAAAAAAATAATAATAAAGCTAATGCTCCCTGCTCACCGCAACTAGAGAACGACGAAGACCCAGTACACACAAAAAAATAAATAAAGCTAATGCTCCCTGCTCGCCGCAACTGGAGAACGATGAAGCCCCAGTACAAAAAATAATAATAATGATAAAGCTAACGTCGTCTTTAAAAAAAGGGCTCTCTTGTTCTCTGCTTCTAGTGGGTTCTGCCAGAGGAAACCTCCAGCAGAAGATTAGCGAGGAGGATGAGGCTGGGATATTGAGTCTCCTGGCTTCTCTGCGCAGCGTCGCCCTGGGCTGGCCGCAGCCCCTGTCCCTCTCCTTCCTCCTTCCGGCCGAGGGTTGTTTCTGCTCTGTCCCGGTGGGGGCCCTTTCTCTTGCTCCGTGCCTTTATAAACACTCCTCTTTATTAAGCCTCCTTGAATCGTCCTTCTGTGATGTGCCATTGTTTCCCGCCAGGACCCTGACGGATACAGATGGCAACAGAAAGGCTTTCCGAGGAAGTGACATTTAAGCTAGACTTGTAGGATGAGAAGGAGCCAGCCATGTGAAGAACGGGGGGCGGGGTGATGTCTGGGTGCCTGGTGCACGTGTGGCCTCCGGTTGCAATGACACAGCGTAAAGGGTGCCCTGGGGACACTCAAGAGTCATTCACTGTGGGTGAGCACAGAATATGAGATTATTCAGGGAGGAAGATGTTTTGTAGTAACCAAGGGAGACATGATAGAACAGATGGAGAGAGTGTATGCTCTGAGAGATGCTGAGGAGTTAGAATAGGCAGAACTTGGTGACTTGGGGTGTGATGGGCGAGGGTGGGAGAGGAGTCCCAGATTTCTGGCTTTGCACTGGAGTAAATGCTGTTTCCCTCCACTCCGACGGGGAATGCTGGGGAAGGTTTGAATCTTCTTGTCTTTCACATTCCCGTGTGCCTCTGTCACCTCTGCCCTTTACCTCTAACTCCAAGGTGACCTGGGTGGGCTGTTCCCACTTGGTCAAGGGCAGTATCCCCTGGCACCCCTGGGAGCCTGCCAAGCTGCTGGGGAAGTCAGGCTCCCGGTGGCGGACCTGTTGACTGTTGAAGCTCTTTAGGCACTTGAATTTTTAATGTGTCACCAAGATCTCTCTGCTAGTGGCCTATTTCCGTGAAAGTCATCACAGAAATTGCTGTTTTAGTCAGGTCAATTAAATCAAGGTTCCCTCTCCGTATCCTAGAGAGACTGGAGGTCAATGACTCCAAAAACCAGACCTGGCTAATGACTTTCAGGTCCACGGACCCTTTCAGGCTGCAGCAAGGTAATTGACTGATGTTGATGACTTTTGTTCTACTTAAGTTGACAAATGAAAAAAGAAGCAGCTCTTGGGTTCGGGGCAAGAGCAGAATCGAGTCAATACTTCAGTTTGCTTTGAGAGTAAAAACAGAATTACAGGGCTGAGTGGGGCTGCCCACTACCACTCCCCACCCCACCTCCTCCCCTCTGTTCTTCTGGGGAGCCTTTATTTCCCCAGGCCATCTTCCAGGTTTGGTCACTTGTCACCTGCCACCTGGGTCACCCAGTCACCCTGAAATCTCCTAAGTGGTCCTCTGTCTTTCCTTCCCTTATGAACTGTCCCGCACACCACCCCATGGAACGTTCTGTCTCAAGCCCCAGTAATTACGATTCTATCCGACATCCTGTTGCCTGTGGATCCAACACTAAAGTCTTTAGCCTGATAGTTTTATGAATCAATCTTTCCCTTGTCTTTTGCCTTCTGCTTCTCTACACCTGCCAGGGCTGACACTCTGCCAGACCTTGTCCGAGTCTTGTTTATTGCTGTCTTTTGTCTTTGTTAGCTGTCTCTCTTTGGAATATCTTCCTATTTCCTTCCACCCAAGCTTGGAGAGACTTTGTGGTATATTCATTAAGTGTGTAGCCCTCGAATTAAACTTGTTGGGTTCACATCCTGCCTTTGTCACTTACATGAAATAAAATATATAAAGCTGTTAGCACAGAGCTTGATGTAAAATAAGCACTTCATAATGCAGTCTAGGCCATTATTACTATGTTGGATCAAGCCAACATGGTTCTAGAGATGAATCTTAACTATAAACTGTTTTGTGATATAGAAAAGATTAAGGCTCTAACTTCAAAGGTAACAAGAGGAACTTGCCTGGCGCCTTCCTCTTGCTCCTCTAGACCCTCCCCTCTCTCCACCCCTTTTACCCTGGTCTCTGCCCGGGTAAGCTGACCGGGATGGACCACATCAATGAGTTCTTCTGGGACTTCCCTGGTGGTAAAGTTGATAAGATGCAGGGTACATGGTTCGATCCCTGCTCTAGAAGATTCCACATGCTGCAGAGCAACTAAGCCTGGGTGCCGCAGCTACAGACTCCATATTCTAGGGCCCGTGAGCCACAGCTTCTGAGCCTGTGTGCTGCAATTCCTGTAGCCAGTGCACCTAGAACCCGTCCTCTGCAACAAGAGAGGCCAGCGCAGTGAGAAGCCCGTGCACAGCAGCGGAGTTGTCCCTGCTCGCCGCAACTGGAGAACGATGAAGACCCAGTACAAAAAGAAAAAAAAAATAAAGCTAATGCTCCCTGCTCGCCACAGCTAGAGAACAATGAAGACCCAGTCCAAAAAAAAAATAATAATAAAGCTAATGCTCCCTGCTCACCGCAACTAGAGAACGACGAAGACCCAGTACACACAAAAAAATAAATAAAGCTAATGCTCCCTGCTCGCCGCAACTGGAGAACGATGAAGCCCCAGTACAAAAAATAATAATAATGATAAAGCTAACGTCGTCTTTAAAAAAAGGGCTCTCTTGTTCTCTGCTTCTAGTGGGTTCTGCCAGAGGAAACCTCCAGCAGAAGATTAGCGAGGAGGATGAGGCTGGGATATTGAGTCTCCTGGCTTCTCTGCGCAGCGTCGCCCTGGGCTGGCCGCAGCCCCTGTCCCTCTCCTTCCTCCTTCCGGCCGAGGGTTGTTTCTGCTCTGTCCCGGTGGGGGCCCTTTCTCTTGCTCCGTGCCTTTATAAACACTCCTCTTTATTAAGCCTCCTTGAATCGTCCTTCTGTGATGTGCCATTGTTTCCCGCCAGGACCCTGACGGATACAGATGGCAACAGAAAGGCTTTCCGAGGAAGTGACATTTAAGCTAGACTTGTAGGATGAGAAGGAGCCAGCCATGTGAAGAACGGGGGGCGGGGTGGGCGGGGGGAGTGAGGCTCCAGGCAGAAGGAAGTCGCGTGTGAAACTCTGAGGTGGAAAAGAGCTCGTCCTCGCGCTCAAGGAACAGAGGAAAGAGAAGGGCAGAGTGTTTAGAGCAAAACGAGCAGGGGAGAAAGGCATGAGATGAGACTTAAGACTAGGCTGAGGCACAGCGCCTGGCACGTTGCAGACTCTTTAAGAAATCTGCATTTCACCTTGACCACGCCAGACAGGTGAGCAGGTGCTTTATGTGCCTTGTAGTCACCTGCCTCCTCGTGGTGGTCCTTACTAGAGACACAGAGAGTGAAAACGAACATTTACTGAACACTCAGTATGTTCCAGGCATTGCTCTAAGGGTTTCAAGGCACTGATTCATTTAAGCAACAACTCTGTAGGAAAGGTACTGTCAGCATCCACATGACACAGGTAAAGAAACTGAGGTTCAGAGAGATGGCATCACTTACCCAAATGCCACAGCTAGTAAATGGAGCAGCTGGATTTGAAAGCAGCCCGCCTAGGGCCAGGGCTTTGCTCTTAGTCACTTGGTTATAACTGTTAAACTCACCATTGTTAAGTCCTCAGCCCCCATTGATCCCTTATCTTACACGTGTCAAATGTGTACTGGTTTTCTGTATCTATCCATCATTTCTAGAGGTTTCCTGTATCTGCCAATTATTTAATAAATCATGCATATTTATTCTGCCTTCTCAAATATATCATGGATATTTTAAAGACCTAGGTGGAGTCTTTTAATTTCTCCACTACCCATAGAACCTTGTAAAGTGGTTCTATGAGTAGAAAAAATACTCAATAAATGTATTGAGCATGAAAAAAATTCAATAAGTGCCTTTTGGATGCTTGATTTAAGTTAAACAGTGGGTGTAAAGTAATAGTGGCTAGAAAATAGAAGGTGTTTAACAGATGGAGTCTGTCACTGGCATTTATAAGAAGGAAGCATAAAGGAAGGAAGTGAGTTTCCTAGGCAATTGTTAACCCCAGATCAAATAGGAGGTCATTGGATCACCACTCTAGGTTATCTCCACGGTGCCTGTGGTGCAGAATCTTGCTTGAGTCCAGGACACTAAAGGGAAAATTAGGAGAAAACAGGGTTGTTTTCCTAGATGTCACCTTAACATCATCCTCTTCTTTCAATAACCCAAAATCTATTTGCAAGGTTGAGGAACACTTTTATGTTCCAGCTGCATCTCCTTTTGGGAGGATGAGTTCTATAAGCTTACTCCCTGCTGCATGAGGGAGCACTTTCTTTTATTGATCCTAAATTTACCTCCTGCAAATTTCAAGTTCTAAGATTCCGCCCCTCCCCATTCCTTCATCTTCTGCTGCAGTGAGAATCCGGGGATAGAAGAGCAGTTTTTCACATGCCACCCCTGCCTTGCGTCAGCCCCTATTGCTCGGCCTAAGGTATCTGGAGAGTTTCTCTGTGCTCAGTTTTCCTACTAATCTTTCCCTCTTTAGAATGATGGAGATAGTAGAATGGCTTTCTTAAAAGAACTTTCCTAAAAATGAAGGCAGCCCAGTTAGGAAAGAAGCGGAGAGTACAGTGCTGAAGCCTCCAAGCACCCCGGATTGAAGCAGAGGAGCACCTCCCCAGCCTCTGGTTCCAGGCACCAAAAACACTGCATTCATTTCCCAAATGGTTGGCTTGAGGATTTCTACCTGCTTTCTTGCTGTCCTTGGGCCAGGTGGTTGCCAGGGATCTTGCTGTCTCCTTGTGTTGCAAAAACTTGTCTGCCTTCTTGTCTCCAAGTAAGACATTTTGACAGAGGTGATATCTTGTTCATCCATATTGATGTTACTGTGTCAAAGTGGCTACATCAAAATGTAAAGAGATATTGTTATCGACTAGGTGTATGAATTTTGGATAGCGTTCAGCCTCTCTGTCCCTGACTCTCCCCCTTCTTGGAATTGTGCTCTATTCCTGAGTCTTGCTCTGAACTCTATCCCCAGATCTCTGCCTCTAGGCTAACGGTCCTTCCCCAAGAAATCAGCCTAGTGTGGATGCAGGAAGAGGAGTAACATGATGAAGCTTCCCCTCCCAGAAGCTGTGGGCAGGGTAGGCAATGAAGAAACTCTTGTAGAGTGGAGGGTATAAGTTTCATGTATTACTTTGTTAAAAAAAAAGCAGAAAGGCTATATATATATATATATATATATTTTTTTTTTTTGGTCACATGAGGATGTCACTGGCTTCTAAATGATCGCATCCAAGTGCCCACATTCAAATTTCATTTACTGTGGAAGCAGTGGTTCTCAACCCTGGTTGCACTTTAGATTCCTGTGGGAATTAAAAAAAAAAACAGACAAAGCAGCATCTTCCTTTTTCTGTCTCCTACTCCTTGCCGTCTGCTCTCGGTTCAGGTAAATCAGGATCTTAGGGCATGGGGACCAAGTATTATGACTTGATGAAAGCACAACGAGGGTACAGAGCCACTGCCCTGATTGAGTGTACAGACTCTCTTTACCCACAGGCTGTCTGTCTCAGTCTGTCTTTTTCAGAATGTCTACAGCTCCAGTGACAGTCAGTGAGAGGGGCTGAGGTCATGTTGAAGATTTGTCCAGGAGAATATTGATCCTGGGCACTGATCAATGTCTCCCATATTGTCATGGGTTTTTGTTTTTAATTTCTTTATTGTATTTTTAGTATCCAGTTTCATTTTCTGGAACTGACTGGCTTATTGTTTCTGCTAGGAATTCATGCCTGGTTTATGCCTGACTTACAAGCCTCACTCAAATTTATTTACTAATTCACTTATTTATTTGTTCACTCAACCACTCAACTAATTCACTTATTCACTCCATCACTCATTCATTCCTCTGCCTGTACCATCTCATTATCTATCCATTTATTTACTCATCGATTCATTCATCTTACTTATTCAGTTGCTTATTAGTTTATCCATTTATCCATCTGTTTATTCTCTTTTGAGTCATTTGCTCATTCATTCACTCTTTGTTGATTTATCCACTTTTCAGACATTTTCTGACCCTCTAGAGGTGAAGGCTCCTGAGCCTGATTCTGGGGAAACACAGATGAATGTACAGGCAATGGGGCTGGACTTCGAGGCTGGACTTATTCAACACTCTGGGACCAGAAAATCCTGGACTTTTGCTTTCTTTTGTGGTCAGATGTAATGACTTTGAGTGGTAAACTTTTCACTATCCTATATGTTTATAGTCTAGGGACCCTCCCAGGGTTGGACCAGAAGTTCTTCTTTGGACATAGGAAATGGCTCTGTAGCACTAGCTGCTGGGGAGGGATGGGTAGAGATGGGAGTGACATTAAGTGCTCCTGACCTAGAATAAATCAGCTGCTTAAGGCTGGCCTTTTTGCAATGGAACTTCCTTTTAAATAGTAATAAAGCAAACAGAGAAAACATAAGGGGGTGAAAAGGCTAAAAATGGCACAGTACAAGGAAAATAGAGAAAGAGCAAAAGGAAACTGCTGTAGTAAACATATTAATAGTGTAGAATAACACAAATATTAGCCCCCAGTAAACCAGTGGGGGCCGGTGGGCGAGTTAAGCATGACAGACTTGGTGGCATGTCCAAGGAGGACTATCCTCTACACGGGCAGAGATGTAACCTGGAGCTCCCGTCCACTCCCTGTGATTAGAGAGTCTGATAGAGAGAGCTCTTGGGAGGGAGGTCCTACTCCTAATGCATGCCTTTGAAAAAGACATTTATTCATTCATCCAACAAATAATTAGAGAGCATGGCGTCTACTGTCTCCTTGAAGCTTACTTTATAGTGGAAAAGACAGACACTTGGATAAGTATGACACTCAGGGGTGATGAGTGCACTGAGATAGAAAGTACAGGGAGCTGTGGGATTGTCTCCTGGGAGAAACTGGTCTAGGCAGTTGGGGAAGTTTCCTGGAAAATGGAAGTCTAAGCAGTGATTTGAAGATGGATGTGTATGTCGTATAGTTGGAAAAGGGTATATGAAGGCAGAGGGTAAGAGAGAGCATGAAATGAAAGCTATCTTGTGTGGCTGGTATGTAAAGGGCAAGAGAAGAGTGGAGAAAAGAGGCAGAGAAATGGGAGTATTGTCGGTTCATCTGTTCACTAAGCAAAGCATCCCTAAGCATCTGCTCTGCATGGTCCAGAGCTGGGTGTTGGGGCTGTAAAGGCAAACAGGACAGATTCTGCCTTCCAAATCATCCACTCCTCAGGGACCTTATATGGAGACTGCAAGGGGAGGGTTCAGAGAACGCTGTCCAGGTGGTCCCTGCCCGCTCTCTGACATTGATGGTGCATGACTCTGCTGTGGCTGAGGGAAGCACAACCTTGGGGTGTGTTACGCCGGTTTCTTGGAGAGCCTTATGCCTGGGTGGAAATACCTTAAGACTGGGCTTTTCCAGCTAAAATGAAAGAGTTTCCTGATAAGCCACTAACTGCGTAGTGAGTTATTCAAAGGCGGGAGAAGTAGGAGGAGGAGGTCAGGGATGGAGAACATGACTGTTGTTCCGTCGCTCAGTCGTGTCCGACTCCTTGCGACCCCATGGACTGCAGCACTCCAGGCTTCCCTGTCCTTCACCATCTCCTAGAGCTTGCTCAAACCCATGTCCATTGAGTCAGCGATGCCATCCAACCATCTCTCCTCTGTTGTCCCCTTCTCCTCCTGCCTTCAGGAGTCTTTCCCAGCCTCAGGGTCTTTTCTAATGAGTCGGCTCATTGCATCAGGTGCCCAAAGTATTGGACCTTCAGCTTTGGCATCGTGATTAGCTTCTCCAGAACTGCCGCCTGGGCAATGGAGCCTGGCAGGGCTGGTCTTACCAGGAGTGGACTGGCCATATGGAAACACAGGAGCAGCCAAGGATTTATGAGGCGTTTGAGTGTTGAAGTATTTATGAAGCTGAGGTGCCACCAGAGCGATCTGTGTGGTCTCTTCCCCCAAGGTCTTTGTCTTTTGAAACGATTTCATTTATTTGTTTATTTCTGACTGTGCTGTGTCTTGGCTGCTGCGTGGGCTTTTCTCTCGTGGTGGTGGCGCCTCTCATTGCAGATCCTGGGATCTAGGGCACACAGGCTTCTTGAACTGCGGCCTGTGGGCTCAGTCGTTGTGGCTCCTGGGCCCTCGAGCACAGGCCCAATAGTTGGGGCGCAGGGGCTTAGTTTCAAATATAGTCTGAAAAAAAGCTACTGGTGCTTCTGCCCTGCTGGTCACAGGAAGACAGTACCTGCTTTACTTTCATCTGAAACTCTCTCCCCTAAGTGCACCTGATTGGTGAAACCTATTTCTTATCCAGAGTCAGTCTTCATGGGAGTGTGGGAAATGTAGGTGTACCTAAAAAATCTTTTCAGCCTCTCCTGTGGAGGTGTGCCCAGTACAAGGAGATGGGGGTGGCTGCCGACCCCCATCAGACCCTTTCCATCGCGTCTGACACACGCGGAGTTAGACTAATAGGATTTAATTATGTGATTTGAAAGCTGCGTGGTGTGGACTGACACATACTGAAGAATTAATCTCCACCTTTGCTGCCAACAAACCACTGGAAACGGAAAGGTCAAGGCCATGGGACGCAGTGGCCTGAACCACGGTGCTCAGATGGATACGCCATGGTTTTCTTCCTGTTCTGTGCCTGCGGCTGACCACTTCCTATTCTGATCCCCATACAGTTTCTCTAGTCACAGCATCCCTGGCAAATCCCTTACCTGACTTTGCTGAGCTCAGAAAATATTTGTAGATTTATTTGCATCATTATATTGAATAAGCGTGACTTGTGAGATGTCATCATAAAGCAGCTTCGTTTTTGTCTCCCCCTGTCCCAGTTCAGATCCATTCTGTGGGACTAGCTCTCCTCTGAATGAAAACTCAGCAGGACCCTTGACAGCTGTGGTTGCTATCAGGTAAGAAAAATCTTATGCATTCTCTATGTTTCTACTATATTTCTAATTTAGTGACTAAAATATGCCACCTTGCAATTTTGCCTTAAAGATGTGACTTCCTCCCTACCTCACTGAGCCCTATTGCAGGCTGGAAGCTGTTACGGAAGGGAGATATAAGATTGCATTTTCTCTCTTTCTTCACCTAGTACTTGCACTCCTCTCTCATTTTGCTAGCCATGTATGACACCTCCAGGATGGGATGGAAGTGTGCTAGAAGAAGTAAGGGGACCAGGGACCATTTCCGTGGTAGTGATCAGTTTCAACCCTCTTTGGATTGGTTAAAAGAAAACTCTTTGTCTCCTGTGTGCCCTGTGGGCCATTGAAGATGCCTCTCTCATCACTGGGGATCTTTTACTTACAACCTCTGTTCTAGAATACATGCATATCTATTTTAGTTATTTGCTTTCTCCCGGGAACCCAACAGTGCCTCTGGTTTCTTTCTTTGACAGGACATAAGATGACCTCCAACACTGGCTCACTCTTGCTCATGACTTAGATCAGATTCTGGTAAAGCCTTTGTCATTTCTTCGCTCGGTGAACTCTGGGAGTAAGTTACTTCCCAACCTGTAGCTCTCTCCTCTGTTCTATAGGCTGCTGCAGTCAGCCTCTTGACATTTGGATATCTCCAGTGAAACTGCAGGGGTACCACTTAAGTTCTCCAAGTGGTCTCTCAAAGCCATTCTCTTGTCACCTGGGGTGTAGGAGGTAGCATCCATGTACTAATCAGACTAGGCTGGGATAACAGCATCCAACCAAAGTGGCTTACTACCACACGACTTCGTTTCCTGCTCTCAAGCCCCTGTAGATCCAACAGCCCTTATGGCCAGTTGTCCTCCAAGTGTTGATTCAGTATTTCAGGCTGCTTTGAGATATGGCATCGCCATACTTAAAAAAAATACTTTTACAAAAAATTCTGAGGATGAAGGGTAGTGATGTTCACGTAACAATATGAATGTACTCAATATCACTGAGCTGTACACTTACAAATGGTTAAAATGGTAAATGTTATGTTGTATTTAAGATACAGCAATTAAAAAATGTTGCAAAGAGGAAAAAGTTATTTTCAGTGAACTTAAATCTTTGCTTCATATGAGAAAATGATTTTTACCTTAACTAGATGTTAGGTATTCATTCAGATATTATCAATATTTTCTCTCTCAGCACTTGGTGTAAATTGATGATTTGAATAACTTTAATAGAATTAGATAATAAGAACAATGCTTCTACAATTACTACAATAAGGGAAGAGAAGGCTTGAAGGATGTGCAATGCCATGAAATTCATTGGCCAAGGCAAATTACATGGGCATCCTTAATTTCAAGGGTGTGTGTGTGGATGGGGTACAATATCTCCGGTGCCCAGAAGAAGAGAAAAATCACACACCAGTGAATGGTAGTAGTGACATCTTGGGTACCTCTGCCCTTTCCAAATCCAGCTTGACTATCTGGAAGTTCACAGTTCACGTACTGTTGAAGTCTGGCTTGGAAAATTTTGAGCGTTTCTTTGCTAGCGTCTGTTCAGTTCAGTTCAGTCCCTCAGTCATGTCTGACTCTTTGTGACCCCCGTGAATCACAGAACACCAGGCCTCTCTGTCCATCAACCAACTCCTGGAGTTTACCCAAACTCATGTATATTGAGTCAGTGATGCCATCCACCATCTCATCCTCTGTCGTCCCCTTCTACTCCTGCCCTCAATCTTTCCCAGCATCAGGGTCTTTTTCAATGAGTCAGCTCTTCGTATGAGGTGGCCAAAATATTGGAGTTTCAGCTTCAACATCAGTCCTTCCAATGAACACCCAGGACTGATCTCCTTTAGGATGGACTGGTTGGATCACCTTGCAGTGCAAGGGACTCTCAAGAGTCTTCTCCAAAACCACAATTCAAAAGCATCAATTCATTGGTGCTCAGCTTTCTTTATAGTCCAACTCTCACATTCATACATGACTACCGGAAAAACCATAGCTTGACAAGAATGGCATTGCCTTTCTTTGGAATTGGAATGAAAACTGACCTTTTCCAGTCCTGTGGCCACTGCTGAGTTTTCCAAATTTGCTGGCATATTGAGTGCAGCACTTTCACAGCATCCTCTTCCAGGATTTGAAACAGCTCCACTGGAATTCCATCACCTCCACTAGCTTTGTTCGTAGTGATGCTTTCTAAGGCCTACTGGACTTCACATTCCAAGATGTCTGGCTCTAGATGAGTGATCACACCATCATGATTATCTGGATCATGAAGATCTTTTTTGTACAGTTCTTTTGTGTATTCTTGCCACCTCTTCTTAATATCTTCTTCTTCTGTTAGGTCCATACCATTTCTGTTCTTTATTGAGCCCATCTTTGCATGAAATGTTCCCTTGGTATCTCTAATTTTCTTGAAGAGATCTCTAGTCTTTCCCATTCTGTTGTTTTCCTCTATTTCTTTGCATTGATCACTGAAGAAAGCTTTCTTATCTCTTCTTGCTATTCTTTGGAACTCTGCATTCAGATGCTTATATCTTTCTTTTTCTCCTTTGCTTTTCACTTTTCTTCTAAGGACTGATGCTGAAGCTGAAACTCCAATACACTGGCCACCTGATGGGAAGAACTGACTCATTGGAAAAGACTCTGATGCTGGGAAAAATTGAAGCCAGGAGGAGAAGGGGATGACAGAGGATGAGATGGTTGGATGGCATCACCGACTCGATGGACATGAGTTTGATTAAGCTCTGGGAGTTGGTGATGGACAGGGAAGCCTGGCATGGGGTCACAAAGAGTCGGACATGACTGAGCGACTGAACTGAGTTGAACTGAACATAGCCTTCCACTCCTACCCTAGGGAAGGAGTGTGATTCAGCCCCTTTTCCTATGTTGTCTTTAGCTTATCTCAAAAAATTCTTTGCTAAAGTATTTCCCTCCAGTCCAACTTCTGACCTGTACATATACTTGATGTGATACTGGCTTTGACAACCTACCTCTTTTGCATATGGTTTATCACCTCCTTTGAAATATGAGAACTATTGTCTCTTGATGCCCTAGCTAACACTTCCATTTAAGCATCCTTTTATGTACTTGTTCATTGTCTGTCTCTCCTACCTGACTGAAGGCCCTTAGGATCTTGGTTCTAGGAGGACCCTTCAGGCTGCCTGCCTGGCACGGTACTGGAAAAGAGGCAATTTTCTATAGCTACTGTAGGCAGGAGGGAAGGAAGGATGGAGGCAGGGAAGAGGGGAGGGAGAAAGAAACAGGAAAAAGGTAGGATGGAGTTAAGTCAGGAGGTGGGGTGAGCAAAAGAGGCTCACAGGAGGAGATACAGACAGAAAATGAAATTTCAGCCTGGAGCCCAGAATTAGCCAGCGACCTAAAATACTAAGGGTGAAGGCAGATCCACTATCCCAAGATGAATCAACTCAGGAACAGAAATGAAATTATTATAGAATGGCCAGGGTGTGGTCGCAGTGTGGGAGATAAGGCTCAATGTTTCTGGGAGAAGCAGTTTCATGGGAAGAGAAGAGAAATAGCATTTGTCGAGTGCCTACTCTATGCCAGGCATTGCGCCAGCTACTTCCTGTAGGCTAGCTCACTGAACCCTGTTTATAAACCTGGGAAACTGAGCTCACAGTAACCCTGTTTATAAACCTGGGAAACTGAACTCAGAGAGGTGAGCCCAAGGTCACACAGCTTATCAGAGCAGTGTTGGAACTCAGATTTGGGTGTGTCCAGCATCAGAGATGTCTTCATTCCAGACAGCTCCTTGTAGCCCATCTCTGAGCACACTCCTTTATATATATCTCTCTCTTTTTTTGGAAACTCACTTCTAGATAGCCATTCTGGTAAGTGGATAGTACAAGCTGCTCCTTTCTTCACTTCCTAACTTCTGAGATGTCAATAGCCGTTGTGAGAGGCATAAAATAGCTTTAGGCTAAACCTGCCTGCCTCTACTCCATTTATGGCTGGTTTCTTTTTCTTCTTCTTTTTTTTTTAATTTTTACTTTATTTTACTTTACAATACTGTATTGGTTTTGCCATTCATTGACATGAATCCGCCACGGGTGTACATGAGTTCCCGATCCTGAACCCACCTCCCACCCCATATCATCTCTCTGGATCATCCCCGTGTACCAGCCCCAAGCATCCTGTATCCTGTATTGAACATAGACTGGCAATTTGTTTCTTACATGATAGTATACATGTTTCAATGCCATTCTCCCAAATCATCCCACACTGTCCCTCTCCCTCAGAGTCCAAAAGTCTGTTCTATACATCTGTGTCTCTTTTGCTGTCTCACATACAGGGTTATCATTACCATCTTTCTAAATTCCATATATATGTGTTAGTATACTGTATTGGTGTTTTTCTTTCTGGCTTACTTCACTCTGTATAATTGGTTCCAGTTTCATCCATCTTATTAGAACTGATTCAAATGTATTCTTCTTAATGGCTGAGTAATACTCCATTGTGTATATATACCACAGCTTTCTTATCCATTCATCCGCTGATGGACATCTAGGTTGTTTCCATGTCCTGGCTATTATAAACAGTGCTGCNTTGGTGTTTTTCTTTCTGGCTTACTTCACTCTGTATAATTGGTTCCAGTTTCATCCATCTTATTAGAACTGATTCAAATGTATTCTTTTTAATGGCTGAGTAATATTCCATTGTGTATATGTACCACAACTTTCTTATCCATTCATCCGCTGATGGACATCTAGGTTGATTCCATGTCCTGGCTATTATAAACAGTGCTGCAATGAACATTGGGGTACATGTGTCTCTTTCTATTCTGGTTTCCTCGGTGTGTATGCCCAGCAGTGGGATTGCTGGCTCATAAGGCAGTTCTATTTGCAATTTCTTAAGGAATCTCCACACTGTTCTCCATAGTGGCTGTACTAGTTTGCATTCCCACCAACAGTGTAAGAGGGTTCCCTTTTCTCCATACCCTCTCCAGCATTTATTGCTTGTAGACTTTTGGATCGCAGCCATTCTGACTGGTGTGAAGTGGTATCTCATTGTAGTTTTGACTTGCATTTCTCTGATAATGAGTAACACTGAGCATCTTTTCATGTGTTTGTTAGCCATCCGTATGTCTTCTCTGGAGAAATGGGCCACTTTGAGAAGAGGTGAGATGTACAGAGGAGGAGGGATTGGGGAACACTGCCATAGAGCTGAAGCTCAAATACAGAACAGTACAATCAGTTCAGTTCAGTTCAGTTGCTCAGTCGTGTCTGACTCTTTGCGACCCCATGAATTGCAGCACGTCAGGCCTCCCTGTCCATCACCAATTCCTGGAGCCCACCCAAACTCATGTCCATTGAGTCGGTGATGCCATCCAGCCATCTCATGCTTTTTCGTCCCCTTCTCCTCGTGCCCTCAATCTTTCCCAGCATCAGGGTCTTTTCAAATGAGTCAGCTCTTCACATCTGGTGGCCAAAGTACTGGAGTTTCAGCTTCAACAACGGTTATTCCGATGATCACCCAGGACTGATCTTTAGGATAGACTGGTTGGATCTCCTTGCAGTCCAAGGGACTCTCAAAAGTCTTCTCCAACACCACAGTTCAAAAGCATCAATTCTTCAGCACTCACCTTTCTTTATAGTCCAACTGTCACATTCATACATACTGGGAAAACCATAGCTTTGACTAGATGGAACTTGTTGGCAAAGTAATGTCTCTGCACAGTACAATACATAGAGACCAAAAACTCAGCCAAAGAAAAGAAGGAAATAATGCCACTGCAGCAACATGGATGGACCTAGAGATTATCATACTAAGTGAAGTGAGTCATAAAAAGACAACTACAATCTGGTATCATTTATACATGGAATCCAAAGTCTGATACGAATGAATTTACTTACAAAACAGAAACGGACTCACAGACATAGAAAGCAAATTTATGGTTTCCAAAGGGGAAAGGGAGTGGGGAGGGATAAATTAGGAGTTCGAGATTAGCAGATACAAGCTAATACCTATAGATGTATAGATATAGATGTATGTTAAATTAGATAAACAAGGTCCTGCTATATAGTACAAGGAATGACACTCTATATCTTATACATAGGACTTCCCTGGCAGCTCAGTGGTAAAGAATCTGCCTGCAGTGATGGGGACTAGGCTTTGATCTGTGGATCAAGAAAGTCCCCTGGAGGAGGAAATAGCAATGCACTCCAGTTTTCTTGCCTGGAAAATCCCATGGACAGAGGAGCCTAATGGGCTACAGTCCATGGGGCTGCCAATAGTTGGACTTGACTGAAGCAACCAAATTTGCTGGCTCATCTAATAAATAAACCATAACGGCAAAGAACTTGAAAAAACATGTGTGTATATATATATACTAGCTTCATCCTTGGATATCTGTTGGATAATTTAGAGAAATAAGACTAAAGAATGATTGGATTATTGTCTTTAAAATGTAAAAACAAGCATAGATTAAGGCTATTTGAAAAGATAGGTTTGGAAAGCTATTTTAGGATCAAAAGTGATACAATTAATTTTTACCTTTTCTACCAATAGCCTTTTTTGTAGTGGTGCAATCAGGGAATTTTAGCAAATATTAAACCCCAACTAGCTGAAAATTGAGAAATCTATTGGCTTCCCTGGTGGCTCAGGTGGTAAAGCGTCAGCCTGCCATGCGGGAGACCCAGGTTCAATCCCTGGGTCGGGAAGATCCCCCAGAGAAGGAAACGGTAACCCACTCTAGTACTCTTGCCTGGAAAATTCCATGGACAGAGGAGCTTTGTAGACACAGTCCATGGGGTCGCAAAAAGTCAGACACAACTGAGGGACTTCACTCACTCACTCTTGGATACAAAGATAAACATCCTTTATATCAAGATGATAAATTGCATACTTTTGTTAACCACTTCAAAACCCATTGATGTTTTAGTGATGATCTACCCACTCCAGTATTCTTGCCTGGAGAATCCCAGGGAAAGAGGAGCCTGGTGGGTTGCCATCTATGGGGTTGCACAGAGTTGGACATGACTGAAGTGACTTAGCAGCAGCAGCAGCAGCAACATAAAAGGAAGAAAATCTGTAATAGAAAGGAGAACATGAGGGAGAAAGATTTTGATTAATTTTCAGAAGAAGAAGATAATTGGATTTGGATATGTGTGATTCAGAATGAAGGCAGAAGGAGCAGAGGCACAGAGGCTTAGTAGGCCTTCGTTTCAGTAAGATTCCAGGGAGCTCAAAGCAAGGAGACAGCAGGTATGAAAAACAGGAAGAGAGGTGCAGTGGGAATAAGCCTGATAGAATTCTCTTTGTTCTCTTCTCCTATCCATGGTTTTGGGCAGCTATTCGAGTGTAAAAGAGAGAATCTGTCTGACATCGGTACTGGTTACATGGTCTTCACTGAATGTCAGATTTAATGTCATTGCCTTAATTCCATGATCAGTCATCTTATTTGATTCTTCAGTGGATCAAATTTAAAATAGAACATATAATTTAAAAATCATTAGTGGGTTTACAAATGTTGATCTGAATCAATAGATGAAACATGGAAGGCAATTACAGTTCTAATGACAAGTGTGTAATTAACCTCAACAGTGTAAAAAAAATAATGTAGCTGATAGAAGTTTGAAGAGTGTGGAAAGGCAAAAAGGTACAGAGAAACATGGAGCCATTATTTAAAGGAAAAAAATAGAAGAACCAGTACTAAGAAAATAAATACGAAGCACTGTAGAGTGCTCCCAGGGATGGGGGAGCCTGGTGGGCTGCCGTCTATGGGGTCACACAGAGTCGGACACGACTGAAGTGACTTAGCAGCAGCAGCAACTGTGGAGTGGGCTGGAGGGGCGTTAGAAGGTAGTGAAAAAGTGAAAGTGAAGTCGTTTGGTCGTGTCCGACTCTTTGTGACCCCACGGAGCCTACCAGGCTCCTCCATCCATGGCATTTTCCAGGCAAGAGTACTAGAGTGGTTGCCATTTCCTTCTCCGGGGGATCTTCCCGACCCAGGGATAGAACCTGGGTCTCCTGCATTGTAGGCAGATGCTTTTACCATCTGAGCCACTAGGGAAGTATAGGAGAGGCTGCCGTCTATGGGGTCACACAGAGTCGGACACGACTGAAGTGACTTAGCAGCAGCAGCAACTGTGGAGTGGGCTGGAGGGGCGTTAGAAGGTAGTGAAAAAGTGAAAGTGAAGTCGTTTGGTCGTGTCCGACTCTTTGTGACCCCACGGAGCCTACCAGGCTCCTCCATCCATGGCATTTTCCAGGCAAGAGTACTAGAGTGGTTGCCATTTCCTTCTCCGGGGGATCTTCCCGACCCAGGGATAGAACCTGGGTCTCCTGCATTGTAGGCAGATGCTTTTACCATCTGAGCCACTAGGGAAGTATAGGAGAGTAAATTTGCTATGTTTTGATAGTTTGTTGTTATTACTGTTTAGTTGATACAATTAAAAAGTGGGTCAGATGGTTAAGAATCTGCCTGCAGTGCAGGAGACCAGAGTTTGATCCTTGGGTCCGGAAGATTCCCTGTAGGAGGAAATGGCAACCCACTCCAGTGTTCTTGACTAGAGAATTCCATGGACAGAGAAGCCTGGCGGGGTACAAATTGAGGGGATGCAAAGAGTCTGACAGGACTGAGAGATTAACCATTTCACTTTCAATACAATTGTTTAGGATTAGAAAAAACAGAACTAAATACAGGAAGAGTTTTAAATAGCCACTGTGGGGAGTGGAACTAGAGGTGGTAATGGTTTGCTTTTTATGTCTTTTGGTGCCACTTCAATTTTTGTTTTTATCATAATGCATGTATCAGTTATAGGGCAATAAAACATCACATAACAAACCGCAAAACCATTCTAGTTTAAATGCCAGACAATAGAGCAGAAGAAATCATTTCTTAGGCATCAGACTTCCATAAAGTTAATATTATTGTATAACAGGAGAAAGTTTCCCAATTCATTTAATGTCTGACAAAGATAGAAACAAAAGGAAAACTGTGGGTCAATCTTAATATGAACTTGTACTCTTATTAATTAAAGTTCAAGGAAATTAAAATTTAAACCACAAAGGAATACTTCCACACACCTACTAGTTTGACAAAAATGTAAGTCTGACAATACCAAGTTATCAATGAGGATATGGAGCAGTGGAAACTGAATTATGTTGTTTAAACTATTATACCACTTTCAAAAACCATTTACTTTACAGTACTCTATTGGTTTTGGCCAAAACCAATAGAGTACTGTAAAGTAAAATTTAAAAAAAAAGAAAAAAAAATATATGAAAAAAAACCATTTACTGCTATATAATAAAATTGAAAATGCCCATAGTATACAAGCCACAGTTCTTGCAATGACACTAGAATATTTCTAGCATAATTGATCATAATGACTAACGAAAAGATAATTAAAGGCAGCACTAATTCTATGGATATGTAAACTACCTTGTATTAATGCAAATAAATACTTACAGTGATGAAAATGAATAATGCACACCAACTACACAGGCTTCCCAGATGGCTCAGTGGTGAAGAATCCACCTGCCAATGCAGGAGACGCAAGAGATGCAAGTTTGATCCCTGGATTAGGAAGATTCCTTGGAGTAGGAAACGGTTACCCACTTCAATATTCTTGCCTGGAAAATGCTATGGACAGAGGATCCTGAAGGGCTACAGTCCATGGGGTCACAGAGAGTAGGACATGGCTGAGTGATAGCACGGAGCACAGAGCACACCACCAACACAGAGGGAACTCAGAGATGTAACGCTGAGCAAACAAAGCAATTTACTTTACAGTACTCTATTGGTTTTGGCCAAAACCAATAGAGTACTGTAAAGTAAAATTTAAAAAAAAAGAAAAAAAAATATATGAAAAAAAACCATTTACTGCTATATAATAAAATTGAAAATGCCCATAGTATACAAGCCACAGTTCTTGCAATGACACTAGAATATTTCTAGCATAATTGATCATAATGACTAACGAAAAGATAATTAAAGGCAGCACTAATTCTATGGATATGTAAACTACCTTGTATTAATGCAAATAAATACTTACAGTGATGAAAATGAATAATGCACACCAACTACACAGGCTTCCCAGATGGCTCAGTGGTGAAGAATCCACCTGCCAATGCAGGAGACGCAAGAGATGCAAGTTTGATCCCTGGATTAGGAAGATTCCTTGGAGTAGGAAACGGTTACCCACTTCAATATTCTTGCCTGGAAAATGCTATGGACAGAGGATCCTGAAGGGCTACAGTCCATGGGGTCACAGAGAGTAGGACATGGCTGAGTGATAGCACGGAGCACAGAGCACACCACCAACACAGAGGGAACTCAGAGATGTAACGCTGAGCAAACAAAGCAGGATGCAAAAGAATATGTACAAATCACTTAAAGCTCAAAATTCAAAATGTGTAGAAATTAAACAACACACTCCTCAATAGCTAATGGATCAAGAAAAAATTGCAGGGGAAACTGCAAAATATTTTAAAATGAATGAACCAAAGACACAACAAATAAAATCTTATGAGATGTGCTGTTTACAGAAAAAGAGCTGTAAATGCCTACGTTTAAAAAGATCTCCAATAAGTAAGTTGACTTTGCACGTTAAGAAATTAGAAAATGGAGACCACTAAAGCCAAAGCACAGAATGAAAGAAATTGTTGAGAAAGGCAGTCAACTGATGATTAATGTGCGTGTCTGTGTGTGTGTTTAACGTCTTTATTGCATTTGTTACAATACTGCTCCTGCCTTACATTTTGGTTTTCTGGCCGTGAGGCATGTGGGGATCTTTGGTTCTTAGCTCTCTGACCAGGGATCAAACCTGTGCTCCATGCGTTGGGAGGCAAGGTCTTAACCACCAGACTGCCAGAGAAGTCCCCATTCCATGTCCATACATGGAATGTTCTTTGATAATAAAATGTAACAAATTATTAATAAATGATGTATCATAAACAAACCTAAATATTATGTGAAAGAAATCATTCATAAAAGACTACACATATGGTTCCATTTGTATGAAATATCCAGACTAGGTAAATAAGTACAGACAGAACACAGATTGGTGAGTATCTAAGGGAGGAAAAAATGAGGAGCAACTGCTTAAAGAGTACAGGATTTTCTTTTGAGGTGATGCAAATGTTTTGGAACTGAATAGAGGTGATAATTGTACATTTTGAATATACCAAATGTTACTGGTTGTATACTTTAAAATTATTAAAATTTTATGTCAATTTCACTTCAGTAATAAAATAATAATAAAGGTTGAAAAAAGACAAAAACATGTCCTGAATTTGTTCACTTGTCTCCATGTCCATTACTTACACTCTAAAGAACTGTCCTCTTTCATTTGGACTATACAGATAGGCTTAGTTACTGCTTGTAGTTTTTGACTCTCTATGATATGTTGCACAGAGCACCAAAATGGCCTGTTTAACATAATCCAAGTTGTATTACTCACCTCGCCAATGGTGTCTCATTATAACTTGGAATGAATCCAAAACCGTGCCTTCTATTTACATGATCTCACCTTTTCCTATCTCCAGTATCATCTGCTACCATTTTCACTCTGGCCTATTCCGTGTTCCTAGACACACCAAGTTCCTTCCTGCTTTGCGGCCTTTGAATCCCTGTTCTCATCTTTGCTTTTCTGGTTTTTTATCATACAGTATTCAGCTTAAACCTCAGAAAAGTGTTCCCTGAACTCCCAATCAAAAACAGTCACCCAAGCGTTCTTTTTCATGTCATCTTATTTTACTTCTCAAGAAGACATCTTTGCAAAGCTGTTATTTTTCCCGTTGCTTGTTTTTCATCTTTGTGTTCATCACTCACTATCCCTATCTCACATTTCCTGCAATTATACTGCCTGGCTCTAACTCCAGCTCTGTCACTTTGGGAACAACTTATATTATCTGTACATAACTCGTAAGGTTGTTGTGAGGATTTAACAAGGTAATGTTTATACAATGCTAAAAAATATTGCTAGTTTTATTATATGCTAGTTACTATTATTACTAATATTTATTTAGGTTCTTTCAGTGAGTCTATGGGGTCGCACAGAGTCGGACACGACTGGAGCGACTTAGCAGCAGCAGCAGCAGTGGGTCTTTCTGAAGCAAACGGTTCAGTGTTCACATTTGTGATTTGTGAAGAAAACAAATGCCAAAGGGTGACGCTTAATTAATAGCTACAAAATCAAGGTGGTGAGAGAACGCACCGAAAATGGATTCTGAATTTCCAGCTAGTGGTAGATGTTTTAGGTGGACAAACGAGATAGAAACAATGAAGGAGAAACAGATGGAAAATACTGTATTCAGAAAGAAAAATATGTTACCTCATAATTCTCTGGTTGCTCAGATGGTAAAGAATCTGTTCTCGATGTGGATGACTGAGGTTCGATTCTTGGGTCAGGGAAAATCCCTTGGAGAAGGGAATGGCAACCCAATCCAGTATTCCTGTCTGGAGAATTTCATGGACAGAGGAGCCTGGAAGGCTATGATCCATGGGGTTGCAAAGAGTTGGACATGACTGAGCAATTAATATTTTCACTTTCAGTCACCCATTAAACTAATAGTTCTATCATATTAACTGTATATTATATACATAGTCAGTGTTAGCTTGTTTGTAGGTATACTGAAAATTCTTTAGAAAGCCATGAAATTGAGTAAGTAACATTTTAGAGCCTAAAACAGGGATTCTAATTATAAAATTGAAATGCTGTAAAACATTAAACAATTCAATTACTTTGAAAATGTTAATGTGATCCTCCAGGATATAAAATGCACCTTCAATGAAATAAATTATGAACTATAAGAATATGTCCTGATTACTCTATTTTGTTTTAGCCAGTGAAGGGTGCATTTTCCATTTATGCTTTTCATGTACAGTAACATGTTTTTCCATTTTTTCCTTACTAGAGGCATAATGACAATTAAGTCCAAAAAAGCTATCTCACCAGTGATGGCAGCTCAATGAAATGGCCAATTATCTCCAGGGTTAGCCATCTTATCTAGATGGCAATATCTTGCCTTAAAGGTGCCATGTCATTCAAGAAATGCTTAAAATAATAAATGCAGAACTGATCTCATGCTTCTCTAAATGGCATAAGAAATCATATTAAACAAACATACAGAGAAATATTACATTTCTAAAAAAACTTTATGTTAAAAACGGAGAAGGCGATGGCATCCCACTCCAGTACTCTTGCCTGGAAAATCCCATGGACAGAAAAGCCTGGTAGACTGCAGTCCATTGGGTCGCAATGAGTCGGACACGACTGAGCGACTTCACTTTCACTTTTCACTTTCATGCATTGGAGAGGGAAATGGCGACCCACTCCAGTGTTCTTGCCTGGAGAATCCCGGGGACGGCGGAGCCCGGTTGGCTGCTGTCTCTGGGGTCGCAGAGAGTCGGACACGACTGAAGCGACTTAGCAGCAGCAGCAGCATACATGAAAAAATTCTGAATTTATTTTACCATATCATTAACTTCCCAAATGGAAAGTATTTTATCTATTTCAAACACCAGCCTATATAAATTAAAGTGTTAAGGATAACCCAGTTTGATTCCTAGGTCAGGCAGATCCACTGGAGTAGGGATAGGCTACCCACACCAGTGTTCCTGGGCTTCCCTTGTGGCTCAGCTGGTAAAGTATCTTGTCTGTAATGTGGGAGACCTGGGTTCAATTCCTGCCATCTACTTCCAAAGGAAAACTGAATTTTTATTTCTTTACTATTACAGTTACCCGTTATAAAAAATAGATAATGTTTATTTTTAAGTTTATAGAAATTGGAACACACATACATACACATTACATAATATGTTCATGTGTGATAAACTGAAAAATTGTGATACATTCAAATTTTAGAATATTGACTATAGTTGGTATAATACTTTTTTTACTTTTAAGACAGAACTTGTCTTTAGTATAAAAAATGTTTGGGAAAAGGCTTGAAGAAGTCAGCTCACACTTATATTAATCCTTAAGGGTTTCTCTTTTACATAAAGCCCTTATGGATTTTCTTTTTAATAAGAAAACATTGGCTGTTTACATTCCAGTTCATTAAACAAGGTAATTTTCCAACTTTGAATAAAAGTCATTATCTTGTAATTTATACTCAAATCAATAAAGAATTATAATAAGGTGAATTTCATGGGGTGCAAAGTGAAAAAAAAAAACACAACACACTATTCCAGAACTTCATTCAGAGGGGCTTGCTTTTAATTGAGCTTTACTATAAGGCTTTGTTCCAAATTCCATTCAAACGCTGGCACATGTAGAGGTTTTTCAAACACTCCTATTTTTCAATTTACTACTCAACTGGGAAAATTACAGTGGTTTTCTTTACCAGCTAAATGGCTTAATATCAATAGCAGGAGTTATTGAAAGATAACCACAGTATCTTCTGTCTATGTTCTATGATTAAATTGGGCTGCTTCCTAAAGCTTTACTTTTTTATATGACTTTTTTGCATAACAACAATACAAACATTTGCAGCATTAAGTTTTTCAAATATACACCTTAAGTAAATGTGGTACCAAACAGGCCAAATCTTCAATGATATGTAAAGACTTTCTAACTAAGATACCAAAACTCCAGAATTTTGATTCTATAGGAACCAAAAACTTCAGATTTTATGCACTTTCCATATTATATTTTGATATTTTGATCAGTGGTGTTGGTATGGAAAATTAGTTTCTGAGTTAGGCAGACCTATATTTAATTACAACTCTGCTGCTTATTAATTATGTGATGATAAGCAAGTTTATGCTCTTTGAGCCCCAGTGTCTTCATCTGTGAGAAAAAGATAATATCTACCCTGATTTCCCTGGGGGATGGTTGGTGGAGAACAAGATGGTGGATTAAAAGGACGTGGAGTCCACCTGCCCCCAAGAACACATCAAAAATACATCCACGTGTGAAGCAATTCTCACTGAAAACTGACTTGAGACTGGTGGAAAAACTCTTGTTAAAAAACAAAACACACACATCAAAAACACAAAAACTACTCTTTTTAAACAAAAAACAAAACATACATAGAATCTGGCAGAAAGGCATGAGGAACAATCAGGTTGGGAGCTGCACCCCTAGGAGGTGTATGTTATATTAAATTGCTGAAAGGGAAGGCCTGCAACCTAGGATACTCTACTCAGCAAGTTTATTACTTAGAACTGAAGGAGAGATAAAGAACTTTTTTGACAAAGGAAATGTAAAAAGAGTTCACTTCTATTAAACCCACCTTAAAAGAAATGTTAAAGGGTCTTGAGTAAGAAATCAATATCTATAGGGAAGAAAAAAATCTCACTAGTAAAGGGAAATATATAGTAAAGGCTGTGGATCAACTTTACTAAATAATATCAATGGGTTCTACTTATAACCTTTTGTACTTCTATATTTTTAAAATGTATATCTTAAGGACAATAAACAGTATAATTTTGTAAGCTGTATATAACTACTACTCAAAAATAAAGGAAAATTCCATGACAAGCTGTGAAGAACTCAATTTATGTGATTAACAGAGGTACTAGTATATTGAAGTATATGCTATATAAAATCTAATATGCAACTCATAAAAACAAACCAAAATATATTTAAAGCAACTTGTTAAAATCTTTCTTCTTTTTACTTGTGGAGTCTGATCAAGATTCTTAACCTCAAGATTTGGCCCATCTGCTTCTCTTCCAGCAGATAGAGCTATAATTAGCATATGGTTTCTCACGGTAAAACTAGTGGGGAAGTCAGGAAGTATGGAAGATAGTTTAAAAAAAACTAAACTAAACTCTATCCATGAAGTGATATTTGTCCTTTTTTTTTTTCCTTCTAAATTTGTGCAGCCTGAAGTACCTAACAGAAGTGGTGGCAAGAATATACAGAAGAACCATCAAAAAAGATCTTCATGACCCAGATAATCATGATGGTGTGATCACTCACCTAGAGCCAGACATCCTGGAATGTGAAGTCAAGGNGTGCTTTCTTACCTTTCTCTAGCCATAGATAACTGTGGGATTATTTTGGTGGCCAAGTTCAGTCTTCTGGACAGCACTATGGGCCTTGGAAAAACACATCAGGTACCACTAGTCCCTGTGTGTGTGCTAAGCTGCTTCAGTCATATCCGACTCTTTGCGACCCTGTGGACTGTAGCCCATCAGTCTCCTCTCTCCATGGGATTCTCCAGGCAAGAAAACTGGAGTGCGTTGCCATGCCCTCCTCCAGGGGATCTTCCTGACCCAGGGATCGAATCTATGTCTCTTTCATCTGCCTGCACTGGCAGGCAGGTTATTTACCACAACTGCCACCTGGGAAGCCCACCACCAGTCCCTACCTTGGCCTAGTAAGCTGATATAGGAAGATATCCCAGGGCCAATTTGAACCAGTAAAGCAAATCAGAATAAACTATTTGACACAAGAGTCAACACAATATTCTAAATGTTCTCAAATGTCATGTACCTCTGTAATCACGTTCATGTTGTTGTTGTTTAGTTGCTAACGTTGTGTCTGACTCTTTGAGACCCCCCGTGGACTGCAGCACACCAGGCCTCCCTATCCTTCACTATCTCCTGGAGTTTGGTCAGACTCATGTTCATTGAGTCAGTGATGCAATCCAACCATCTCATTCTCTGTTGCCTCCTTCTCCTAATTTTCACATTAGTTTTAAAATTTTTTTCATAAAGAAATATGGACTGTAGCCCATCAGTCTCCTCTCTCCATGGGATTCTCCAGGCAAGAAAACTGGAGTGCGTTGCCATGCCCTCCTCCAGGGGATCTTCCTGACCCAGGGATCGAATCTATGTCTCTTTCACCTGCCTGCACTGGCAGGCAGGTTATTTACCACAACTGCCACCTGGGAAGCCCACCACCAGTCCCTACCTTGGCCTAGTAAGCTGATATAGGAAGATATCCCAGGGCCAATTTGAACCAGTAAAGCAAATCAGAATAAACTATTTGACACAAGAGTCAACACAATATTCTAAATGTTCTCAAATGTCATGTACCTCTGTAATCACGTTCATGTTGTTGTTGTTTAGTTGCTAACGTTGTGTCTGACTCTTTGAGACCCCCCGTGGACTGCAGCACACCAGGCCTCCCTATCCTTCACTATCTCCTGGAGTTTGGTCAGACTCATGTTCATTGAGTCAGTGATGCAATCCAACCATCTCATTCTCTGTTGCCTCCTTCTCCTAATTTTCACATTAGTTTTAAAATTTTTTTCATAAAGAAATATTTTATTATTCATCAAATATTAGTAACACCAGATATGGGTAAGGGTATAAACAATTTAATGAACTTTTTAGTGTATATTTAGTTTCCAGTGCATTTTTGTTTAACTTTAAGAAATAATTTTAGTTCCAAGATACTAAAGTTATTTTTTAATATGAGCACTGTTATTCTTTAAACATTGTAATGACACATGTGCACAGAGATATCAAAGTGCCCATCTCAGTGAATGCCATGATTTATTGTTCTGAAGTTACATATTTAACTACATACTAATTGTAGAGCAGCTAAGGTTAGAGATGATCACCACCCCCAAAGATTAATACACTTCTTTGGCATCACAACTTGATACAAGTCAATATCTTAGCAGATTTCCTGGAAAGCCTTGAGATAGAGGGAAGAAAACCAGTTCACACACACAAGAAAAAGGGGGCTATAAGGACTCTAATTTAGTTTTGAATCCTGACTCAGATACTTAGTCACTCTATAATATCACACAAGTTTTTAAGCCAATGCAGATTCAATTTCTTCATTTAAACCTAGGATTAGTTAATAACTATATCATTGTGTGTTGAGAAAAGTAAATTGTTAATTTATGTAACTCAGCCAGGACATTGTTCATATTGTAGGCTGACATATTGCATAACTAGAGCAATGAGTATAAGGCTTGACACCTCATAGAAGGACCCAGCTCAGGCTATTAGGAAAGCAGTTCCTCCTCATATGTAATTTAGTAAGAAAATAACTTGGACATGAATAGTGAAGCATATTTTCACTCAAATGTTTTGTACACAAAGACAGAAATATAATACAAGTCACAAATGTGAGCCACATACATAAATTTAATTTTCTAGTCGCCACATTAAAAAAAGTGAAAAGTACCTTGAAGAAATCATAATTTAAAAAGATGCATATACCCCAATGTACATCACAGCACTGTTTATAATACAATAGCTAGGACATGGAAGCAACCTAGATGCCAATTAACAGATGAACGGATAAAGAAGATGTGGTGCATATATACAATGGAATATTACTCAGCCATAAAAAGGAACACATTTGAGTTAGTTCTAAAGAGGTGGATGAACCTAGAGCCTATTATACAGAGGGAAGTAACTCAGAAAGACAAAAACATTGTAATATTAATATATATACACGGATCTAGAAAGATAGTACTGATGAACCTATTGGCAGGGCAGCAATAGAGACATAGACACAGTTAACAGACTTGAGGACAAAGTGGGGGAAGAAGAGAGTGGGACAAACTGAGAGAGTAGCCCTGAAACAGACACACTACCACATGCAAATTTCGATAGCCAGTGAAATTTGCTGTATGATGCAGGCAGCTCAAACCCAGTGCTCTGTGACAACCTGGGGTGGCAGGGATGGGGTGGAGGGCGGGAGGGAGGTTCATGAAGGTGCCACATATGTATACCTATGGCTGATTCATGTTCATATATGGCAGAAACCAACACAATATTGTAAAGCAATTCTCTTCCAATTAAAAAATAAAAAAGGGAAAAGGCGACTCTTAAAGGCTTTTCTGGATTTTAAATTTTATTTATTGGTTTATTTTTGGCTGCACTGGGTCCTTGTTGCTTCACACAGGCTTTCTCTAGTTGCGGCACTCGTCTTCCTTGTGGTGTGCACGCCTCTTTGCTGTGGAGCACAGGCTCTAGGTGCATACACTTCAGTAGTCACTGCTTGTGGCCTCAGTAGCTGTGGCTCATAGGTCCAGAAGACAGGATCAACTAAGCGCAGGCTTAGTTGCTTCGCAGCATTTGGAATTTTCCAGGACCAGGGATCAAACCTGTATCCCCTGCACTGGCAAGCAGATTCTTATACACTGTGCCACCAGAGAAGTCTGGTGACATTTATTTTAATAATACATTTAGTCCAATGTATCTAAACATTATCATTACAACCTGTAATCTAGACAAACTTAGGGAGTTGATATTTTACATTTTTTTTTTCTTACTAAAGCCTTTATATCCATGGTATACTTTACATTTACTGCACATCTCTGTTCAGACAGCCATATTTCACAAACTCAGTAGCCACTTCTTCCTGATGGCCCCATGCTGGAAAATGCAAACTAATGAAACACTCGGATGAGAGACTTAACTGATCAATACTCATTTCAACATTCCAGTAGCCTGTGAGCACAGCCACTACTGTGTGTTTGTTAATTCTTTTATATGTGATTCTCGAGGAAATCTATCTTCTCCACTGAGATGCCTTAAAAGAAACATTCACTATTGAATTGTGAAAAGCTTTCCAAGGTAAAACGTAATTACAAATGTTTTGAACCCATCTTTAATGTTTCTTCAAAAGGGTTTGAATAAATATTGATTCTTTCATCTAACAAGGTTGATTTTTCTCCTCTAAGAGTTTAAATAAAAGAAATGTCAAAACACTCTAATTTTTTTCCCTGGTGATGCTTTAATGTTAAAAATATTTCCCTGGAATATACACCATATGTCATCAGGAAAGAACATTTTTTTTTTCATAAGTGAATGAAACTTCATAATAAGCCATATGAGCCACAAGTCTTTTAAACTATTGAAAGAAATAGAACAACCAGTATTCAATGAGGCCATATCTGTCCATATTATTACAGACAGTAACTGCCTAACGTAACAAGAGCTAATGTCAGAGGAAAAATATAAACACGTATTTTTAAAAACTTAATGGAATGAACACGGAGCTTCTTTTAAGCTTTGGAAGGGTCTGAACTACTGTCTAACATCAAACATGATGCCACAGATTCATTTTGTTCACAAATGTCTACCTTATGCTTTAGTACCTACTGAGTTGAAATCAAAGCTAAGCTAAACCAAGAAATTCTTAGTAAAAAGGTAGTTAAGTTTCCGTCATGAAAAAAGCAACATTTGAACCATTTTTAATACATAGTACAATTTATTTTTTTAATTATACTGAGGTATATTTGACAAAAGGGCTTCCCTGGTGACTCAGAGGTAATGAATCCACTTGCCAAAGGAGGAGACAGATGTTCCATCCCTAGGTGGGGAAAATCCTCTGTAGAAAGAAGTGGCAGCCCACTCCAGTATTCTTGCCTGGGAAACCCCACAGACAGAGGAACCTGGGGAGTTATACTCCATGAGGTCAAAAAGAGTCAGACACAACCTAGCGACTAAACAACACCTTGACAAAAATTGATATATTTATGGTGTGTAATGTAATATTTTGATAAACATATGTATTGTGAAATGATTACCACAATTGAGCTATTTAACAAATCCTTGACCTCATATAGTTGTCTTCTTAGTGTATGATAAAAAATTTAAGGCCTAGTTTCAGTAAATTTCAAAATAATAAATTAACTATAGTCACCATGCTGTACATTAGAGTTCCAGAACATTTTTATTTTGCATAACTGAAACATGGTACCCTTTGACCAATGCCTCTCCATATGTTTTCTCTTTACTTAAAGGTAATAAGCATGCAACGGACATAAACTTGGGCAAACTCAATGAGATGGTGAGGAACAGGAAGGCCTGGTGTGCTGCAGTCCATGAGGTCGTGAAGAGTCAGACATGACTGGGTAACTGAACAAGAAGCATTAATAACCTCTAAGTTTGCTGAATCTGCTTATTTTAAAGATATGGGATACAAATTATACTAAAGAAAAGTATGAAAACTAACAAAGTTATGACTGAACAATAATGAGTTAAGAAATGAGTTTTTCAGTCTCAACTGAAAAACCTATGTGCACAATATATACTTTATTGAAAATAGAAACACCACATTTTCTCATGGATTTTCTCATTGCATTTTATAACTCTTTGTTCTGAGAAGAACATGCAAAAAAAAAATTCTCTCTTGAATGATGTGTTCTGTTTCACTGAGTAGAACCAACTGCGAGTCGAGTGGTGTCCGGATTGGAGTGGCGTTTGAGAAAGAGAAGTGTCTCATGGGTGTCCAACATTCCCTTCCCCTCTCTTCCAGTGACCTCGTACATGGGCTCTTTGAGGGGACTGGAGTGTGCCCTCCTCCAGGGAATCTTCCTGACCCAGGGATCTAACCTGAGTCTCTCGTGCCTCCTGCAATGGCAGGCGTGTTCTTTACCATTAGCACCATCTGGGAAGCCTTTTCTTTTATGTGAGGAAGGGTTAACTAGGATGGATAGGGGCCATCTGTTAGGGGCAACAGGAGCCAGCCACAGACCTGGAAATAGGAAAAACCTATGCATAAAACTGGGCTGTTTATCCAAAGAATGTCCAAGTAATAAACCCTTTTGAAAAAGACTTAATACCAAACAAATTATCATCACATGCTGGGACTGGTAAAACTCAATAACCTGTAGAAAAAATTTGTGCATTTTTAAAGGTAATGAAAATGCTTTTAAGGCACTGATATTTTATTAATCCAAATAATGCTATTTTCAGAAGCAGAAATCAAGTAAAATAAAAGCCTATGCTATTTTATACTTTTTAATTGTATCTGTAAATTCTTTTTGGGGTTTGTGACATCATACTAAATTCTAATGCATTATATTACTACTGGCCATAACTTTTGGTATAAAATGCAAGAATGTATGGTAATATAAGGCACTAAAATTCTACATTGAATAAATCTACATCAAAATCCACATGAAATACCCATGTATTATTTATAAGAGTAATTTCATCTTGTGATTCTGATCAAATCATAAATAATGAGATGAGGCTGAAAATGAAATTTAGCTTTATTGAAACATGTGATTGCATATTTCTTCCCTTTTTCATATTTAAAAGGTTAAAACATGACATTTTGGGTCCACATTCAATACTAACTTCTTTTAGGTATTATAATGAGATTCTATATAACTGACCAACAGAGCTTTAAATATAGCTGCATGTGGCTGCAATTTTTAAAAGTGCAGAAATGCAATAAAAAACAGAAAAGGTATGCTATTTCTTCAAAACATACATGTTGCTTATTATATATGAACATACAAATATATATTAAATTTTTATATAAACTTTGATATATATATATATATATATATAGTATCTTATCTTCATCTGTGCATATAGTTGTATACATAGTATGTGGGTATATTGTTGTTGTTGAGTTGCTTAGTCTTGTCTGATTCTTTGTGACCCCATGGACTGCAACATGCCAAGCTTTCCTGTCCTGAGTTTGCTCAAACTTGTGTCCATTGAGCTGGTGATGCCATCCAATCATTTCATCCTCTGTAGCCCGCTTCTCCCCTTGCCTCAATTTTCCCCAGCAACAGGGTCTTTTCCAGTGAGTCAGCTCTTCAAATCAGGTGGCCAAAGTATTGGAGCTTAAGCTTTAGCATCAGTCCTTTCAATAAATATTCAAGGTTAATTTCCTTTAGGATTGACTGGTTTGATCTCCTTGCTGTCCAAGGGACTCTCAAGAGTCTTCTCAAGCACCACAGTTCAAAAGTGTCAGTTCTTCGGTGCTCAGCCTTCTTTATGGTCCAACTCTCACATCCACACACGACTACTGAAAAACCATAGCATTGACTATATGGACCTTTGCCAGCAAAGTGATGTATAAATTTGAAAACAAAGCTTTTTCAAAACTGCTGATCACAAATGATGCCCTTAAGTAGTGTTTCCAGCAATGTAATTGGAGTTATAAATGATTGATATGAATAATGTAATATCAAATGCCCTTGGGGATCTAAGGTATTATCTGGATTGGCTCCCTAAGTCAGTTGATCAATAGTACACTTCACTTAATAACAATCCTGTAGTGATCGTCAGTATCCAGTGAGGTATCCTCATTTTGAAATATGAAAGGATTGTTTTCCAAAACTTATTTTCCATTTTAAAATTATGTTTTAATGCTCATAGTTATAGAAAAGCACATAATAGAAAATAAAATTACTCAATAATAATTTGATGGATGATTTCCTTCTAGTGCTTTATAATTCTTTGATTATATTTCATTTTACTATTTTTTTCTGCAGCTATATGTGCATACCTGTGTATGTGCAATGCATGTGCCCACATGTGTGTGCTACAAAACTATTACTATGCCATTTCCAAGTTTGCATCCTAATTTTACACTAAACATGTTACATTGTGGGTATTTTTATCAGAAAATGTTAATGTTCTTCAAAATATTATTTTAGCTAAATAGCTAATGTTAAATAATATTCCATGACAAAAGTTATTTAGCTTATTTAGACTTGCTATTTTTTTCTCATATGTCAGTATTATAGACCCTAGTCAATATCTAGTATTTTCTTAACTTATACTTTTACAAGCAGAATAATTACTGAATCAAAAGTTATAATTATTTAAGGGTGCTTTCTGTATTTTAAAAGTTGTTTCTTAGAAAGTTGATTCAAATTATACTCCCCACCAGCAGTGTATAAGTGTCTATTTTTATCTTATACAGTAGAAACTTTAAAAATATTTAGGCCAATTTGATGGGTGAAGATGGTATCCTGCAGTTTTCATTAGAATGTCTGTGCTCAATAATCAAGTTGTTAATTTTACTGTTGTTATTTTTATGTATTTTCTATAAACTTTAATAGTGTTTTTCAAATTGATTGACTCTTTAGTAAGAATATTAATTATCTCCTTTTAAAATATGTTCCCAGTGTATAATGCAGGATGCTTGGGGCTGGTGTATGGGGATGATCTGGAGGGAAGATGTGGGGTGGGAGGTGGGAGGGGGGTTCATGTTTGGGAGTTCGTGTAAAAAAATAAATAAATACAAAAAAAAAAATAAATGTTTTAAAATTATTTTCTATCAAAAATGTATATATAAGCAAATATACACAGATATATAGTCAATATATCAGTCTTTTGACTTGTGATTTTTTTCTTTTGATGATTAGAAATTTGTTGAGTTTACTTAACTATTCATAAGCCATTCTAATCTATGTCTTTTAATTTTTTGTTTCATAATGGTTACTATTACCTTACTTGAATTGTTGCCTCTCTTTTTTCTTTTTGGTCAAAGGGGTAAAGGGAAAGAAAGGAGGATCAAACAATTTTTTTCCCAAGATCATTTTCCAAGATTCTCTACTGACAAGACCTTTATTCATGTTTTTGTAATGTTTCTCTTTGATTGTGTCTGTGTATTTGCAAGGGTTCATGTAGAAGGTGTCAGTATAGCATAATGGCTTTTATGCATTCTGAAATCACAGTGGATACTGTGGCTCTAAACAAATTACCTAATCTGTCTGCTCACATGACCTACATGTGGGTAACAACGTCAGCCTCACACAGACGCCATGAGAATGATATGGAGTCAACATAGAAAGTGCCTAGAGAATACGAACTTCCTGCTGAATTAATGGAGTCACTCAAATAATCGCAGTTTCTAATCTCCTGGAGCCCATTATGTAGGTTTGTCTTTAGGAAAAGGAACTCCTTAAAACCAGCACTTGAAAGTCAGCAATTCTGCTCTTGTGGCTTAGAATGTGGAGAGGCTCATCTAAGTCTACTGCCTTCCCACCCTCACCACCCACTGCCTAATTGTTTATAGGAGAAATAATTGCAGGCTTCTTAGCATAGTGTTTAACAGCAACTGGTTCATTCCCTATTTCCAAACTTTTTCCTTCCCTTAACATGGTTATACTCTAGTTTTCTAGCTTCAGTATGTTGAGTGGATGGCTGCTTCTTGCCTTAAGGTGCCTCCTTAGGGCAGAATGAATTGTGCATAAACCATAGGAGCCCACACTTTAAGCTGATCACCCTGAACATCCTTTCCAAATATGGTAAAAATTTCAGCAATGTGTATGCTAATATTTGCAGCTGTTTTTTTATTCTGGGGCTAATATGAGAATGTTTTAACTGTATAATTGAAAAAAGATAATATGACCTCTCTAATGCACAAATACTCACCCTATTCATTAATGTTTCATTACCAATGTGAAAAAGTAACCATATTGCAACAAACGAATGTATCACATCAACAGGTTGCATACTTCAGACTCACACAATATGACATGCCATAATTTTCTCAATAAAAGATAAGTTTTAAAAATTCTCGGTCATTTATTTCTTTCCTGTATTCTGATAGGTAATTTTTTAAAGATATAAATGTAATATTAGACATACCAATTAAAACCACAGTTCAAAAATGCATTAGGTGCAGACAAATACTATTTTATTCCACTTATACCAGGTAGCTAGGATAGTCAAATTCAAAGAGTCAGAAGGTATATTGGTAAATGCCAGAAGCCAGCGGGTGGGTGGGTAGGAGGAGGAATGGGGAGTTAGTGTTTAATGGTAGGAGAACTTCAGTTTAGGAAAGTAAAAACTTTGGAAGATAGATGACGGTGAGAGTTGCACAACAATGTGAAGGTATTTAGTGCCACTGAACTGTACAGTTAAATATGGTTAAAACAGAAAATATAAAATTTTATATTTTCCACAATAAAAAACATTTAAAAATGCATTGGCTCTTGACATTTATGTTACAAGCACTGATTTTTTTTTTTTTAATTAGAGGCTCAATAAAAGACTGCATTCTTCTTATCTTTCTCCTTCACCTTCTTCTCCCTCTCTTTTTCCTCTTCTTTAATTGTTGTCTTCTTTTTGCTAAGTAACAGCTATCAACAGCAACAACTGTAAAATCCTAGTCAATCATCTTTATTGCTCCCATTTTGCTAGAGAACAATAAATATTTTTTCTTGGACAGGGGTAGGTGAGTCTGACATTTCCTTAAATGTCTTTAATGCCTACCCAATGTTAAACACCCTTAGATGCTTTCTACAACCCTGTGGAAAAACTGAGGCTCAGAAAGTTAAACACAGTGTTCTAAGTCTTTCAACTGAGAAAGGTATTTCATCTCAGTGTAAATCAAGCCCCCATCAAAACCCAACTCAAAGACTAGGAAGCAGTACTATAATGTAAAGATGAATCAAGAGATGTGAAAATGAAGTCCTAAATAATAGAAATGGAGCAGGACCCCATAAAAAATGGCACTTAAGATGAATTTTTGGATATGTATGAAGGTGAATAACTGGAAAAGGGAGGAAGGCCCTCTAGGGAGAGTGGAACATGGTCCACACCCCCCACTTCCCAGGAGAGCATGGAGAGCTTGTGTTCTTGTTCCACAAGCATGGAGAGCTTGTGTTCTTGTGAGCAGGAGGCAGGTAAGCTGGTTTACAGATGTTCAGAGATGCAAACAGTAAATGGAGGTGGACCTGATGCCTGTAAAGCCTTGAACACTATGCTAAGAATCTGCACATTTTTGTTGCTGTTGGTAATGAAGCTGAAGGCAGGGGGTGGTGAGGCTGGGGTAGGGATGATCTCTGGGTGGCATATTACTATTTTGAGAATAAAGGTTTCTGAAAGTGATCTGGTCCAGTCAGCATTTTAAGAAGCTAGTGCTAGATGCTTTACTTTGTTATTTACTTGTCTGTGACCTCAGAAATGCATGCTTGACTTACTTACAGGTGAATATCTTTAACACCGTTTTCTTTAACCACCTAGAGTACAGAGCCACTAACTAAAAGATTAGTTAGGATTGTTGATAGATTCAGTGTCAACTAATAAGATTATTCAATATTTATAATTATTTGATAAGTCAATTACAGTTTTACATATGCGTGACAGAGCTCTCAACTATTTCCTCGGTGATCTGCGACAATGGTTAGACTATGCTTGGCCTCCTGTTGCCATCACAGACCATTACATGCCAGGTCTCAGGGGAGCTGAATCTATCATCTTATAAGCACCTTCAGGATTTCCTCAGTATAAGAAAAGCATCCAACTGATGGCTGATAGGCCCCAAACGCCAGGGTCCTAAAAGAAGTTTTGAAAGCAGGGCATTTTTACAGCTTATAAATTGGCCATGACAGAACTGTCGGTAACCACCTTTTAAATGCCTCCCTGGGAGTTCAGGTTTTCATTTTGGAAGGTCTGTTTTCATTTTATATCCAGCTAAATTATGGTGATGCTTCAGCTTTTTCCTTTAATAATGCTGTAAATCTATTTCAAAGATGAATGCCTGGGCCTTGTGGCTCCTCCTCAGAGTTGTCACTCACTCTGGAGCATGGCTTTGGTCCCTGTAAAGCCGTTTTCCCAGGATGAGATTATATGTAAAGGGGAAATGGTAGGGGCATCCAGCAGAGCACTCATGCCACTGAGAACCCCCTCGAAACCTTGACCTTCTTTGGATATTTTGCCCATTATATGGGTGGTAGTCGTTTGATAATTTCAATTCTTGCAGCCTAGAATAATGAGCAACAATTCCCAATGAGAGATTATGAGTATAGCCCCACATACATTTGAATAGAAATCCCCAGAAAAGCAAACAACACAACCTTTCTCTATTAAATATGTTTATGTTCTTTGCAATTAACAAAAAGACTACAGCACAAAAGAAAATATTGCCTTCTCATTCTGTTGCCTTTTTTGTTTGGCAAAAACTCATTTTTATAGCTGATTTAATCAGTAATATCACAACAGCTGCATTACTCACTAACTTGATTTAATCAGTAATATCACAACAGCTGCATTACTCACTAAGGACATAAAGGTAGCTAGTCAGTACCACACAGACTTCTCTTTGTGAGCGGGAAGAGCAATGATCTGAAGATACAGAACAGCAATCACATAAGTGAGCTATAATCTGAAGGCCTAAATGCCACTGCTGTGAGCAGAAATGCGAGTTTTGCTAATGCCAATACTTTCAATTAAATGGGCTGAAGACTGTCTGGCATACTCTTAAGAGTGCCCAATTCATTCACGAGGCAGTTCTAGGTACCTGAATGCTAATTCCAAACTCCTATTTTCCCTCCTCTCTTGCACTTCTTTAAATGATTAAAATAAACATTGTTTCTGACTGATTGTCAGTCAAAGCTCCATGCAGGATACAGTGTATACGGGGCCCAGAAACGTCTTTAGACCATCAAGCATCAGCTCACTGGAAGGTGCTGAATAAATTAAACCAAAAATATAAACCCTCGGTTGATGTCTTTGAACTTCTCAGCAAACATTCTTCATACATATTTAATCGCTCCATTGAGACTGTTACTGTTTGGAGAGGTTCCAAGCATTATTTCCATTCCATTAATTAGTAAGCTTTCAGAGTGTCTACTCCTTAACCCAAAATGATTGAGTCTACAAATGCCTTCCCACTTACTGACCTGCACGCTAATTGAGTTTGTATATAGATTAAAAGAAAAAGTGTGTTTTCAGAAATTGTTTAAAATATATGACTGTCATTCAAATTCCTTGTAGCAGGAGAAAATGGCATGTCAAAATGGTGACACTAAACATCTTGTCTGAATTGACTTTTTAAAATACGATGTGTAGCAAACAAAGTTACAGAGGCTGGAAAAAAAGAAGCTGAAATAGATTTTTCAATGCAAAAGCACACTGTCTTCTTTAAAGAGGGAATAAACACTGTGGCTATATTAATATCTTATTCTGCCAGTTTCTAGCTCTCCTTCATGTGGTAAATATATTTATAAAAGGAAAACATAAATTTCTTGTATTCAGAAACAGAAAGCTGAAACACAGAATATCTTATCAATATTATTTAGTTCTACTCAAGGAAGAAAGCTAAATGTTTCTTAACATTCTTTGATAAACATACTTAAAAATGGTGAGGTATTTCCAATGGGGGGTACATTATCCCCTGAGCAAAGTAAAATTTATACCTTCATATATATGTTGTTAAGATAAAATAGAACTAATTAATTTTAACTTTATGTGGTTCAACTTGAGAAACTGATCTTATAATTCTCATATTTATTCACCTCTTTGCTATCCTACAGACTGTGGTCAAATTACAATTCTTAAACCTTTAGACTAATATAGAATGAATGAAAGCATTTTCTACAAAATAATGCATTAACGATTGTTTTGACCCAGCACATATGGAGTTATAGAAATGCTATGTAGTATACATGTAAGACATTTCTTTCACATGGTCATTTCCATCAAAGAATGTAAGCTAAATTGAGATTATAGAAAGTCCCATTTTCCTGTTCCTCCTACCATTTTCCCCTAATAATCATGTCCAGAGTTCTCAGTAGTACTTTTCTTAGTTTCCCCCCACATTTTCCCTTAAATAATTAAAATTAAAGAATAAATGGTTTGAATTCATTCATATTTAGTATTTAATTTGATTTTTAACCTGAGAATGTAATAGGTAAACTCTTAGATAGTAATGACAAGTAGAATCCTCTCCAGGGTTTCTCAGGCATGGCCTTCTAATTAATTGATCCCGGCTTTAAATTATACAAGAAAGTAACCTAGAGGCTATTTTTGCATATTCCATGAAGACATTACTTCTAATATGACCTAAATATGATAATGTCAGTATTGAAAAGACAATGAACAAAAAGACACAAGATGAATTAAAAATCAAAGATCGACACAAGAATATTAAGGACTTTTAATTTCTACAATTATCTACTATTGATTGAGAAAATGTGACTAGATGACTTCAGGGGAATGTTAAAGATATCAAAAAAGGAATTTCTGTACTATATGCAAAAAAAAAAAAGCAAGGAAGGAAGAGAGTCACTGGTAAAAAGAGAACAGTTTCTTAATAAAGATTTCAATAGGATTTTTAAGTATCATAAACTCACTCTAAAATAAAATAACCTGTTTTAATTTTATCTAAAATAGTTAGAACAATCAAGAAAATTCAGAAAATGAAAAACAAATGTGGACCACTCCTATATAAAGTACAAAGTTCCACTAATTAATACAGTCTATTTTTTCGGAGTATAAATAAATGAAATATAGACTAAAACAATGGAAAACATCAGTAAAACTAAAATCCAGTTCTTTGAAAAGATAAGCAAAATTAATAAACCTTTAGCCAGACTCATCAACGACAAACAGGAGAGTGCCCAAATCAATAAAGAGAGAAATGAAAAAAGAGAAGTTATAATGGACACCACAGAAATACATAGGACCGAAAGAGACTACTATAAGTAACTATATGTAAATAAAATGGACAACCTGAGCAATTTAGTACTGATAGAAGGATGAAAAATGTGCATCACTAAAGAAAATTTAAGAGTTCAGAGATTAGACTGTAAGTATTGAAGCATTTCGAATCTGTGAGGGAAAAGAAGGCTTGGTCAATGGATAGTGGTAGGACTACAAGATTTTCAGTCTAAAAAATAATGGTAGATCTCTAAGTTAAACTAAATAAAAATAAAATATTGCTGCAAGGCAAAATAACTGCCACAAAACCCTATAAAAGCTCACCATTACCAAATAAAAAGGAAATTATCTATACTATCAAATTAAGAGGAATAAAAATAAAAACTAAAAGGAATCACCATTTTCAATCTAACAAATGCATGGATTAAAAATTCTGATAATATGCTATGTTGGTAAAAATGTCTAATAAAATACAAATTATCAAATAATCTCATGCATTACCAGTGATAGTGCAATTTGGTACAACTTCCAAGAAAATAAATTCATTATACCTATTAAAATGAAAAGTGTATATCCCATTTAGCCCCATAATTACATTTCTAGTGACATATACTGTTTCATACAAATATGAAATAATATTGTTAAGAAAATATTCACTGAAAACATTTCAAAACATATAAATGTATATGAATAGGGGACTGGTTAAGTAAATTATGGTTCATCTATGCTATGTGAAAATATATAAAAATATACTATTAAACAAAAAGCATGTGATGAACAAATGTCTATAATATACTCTCATAACACTAGTATACAATAAACAAAGCAATTAAATATATACATGTATATATGTATAAAATATAAATGTACTCACATCATTTCTAAAATGATACAAAATGTTAGCAATAGATTCCAGGAGAACTCAGTGACTGGGAGATGAGGCTGGAGAGGATGAAAAGGTCACAAGTTGTTGCAGTCTGTTTCCTCCTTTTCCAAAGGGATAAACATGTGATTATTCCATATGTGCTTGGCAGCCAAACCAAGATTGGGCATGTAATTAGAGTTAGGCGTTTTGGATGTAAATATTAGTCATATGTGCAATTTTGGGGAGGTGCCATTAAAAGAAGAGAGAGATGGGTGAAGCATGTGATGAACAAATGTCTAATAATATACTCTCATAACACTAGTATACAATAAACAAAGCAATTAAATATATACATGTATATATGTATAAAATATAAATGTACTCACATCATTTCTAAAATGATACAAAATGTTAGCAATAGATTCCAGGAGAACTCAGTGACTGGGAGATGAGGCTGGAGAGGATGAAAAGGTCACAAGTTGTTGCAGTCTGTTTCCTCCTTTTCCAAAGGGATAAACATGTGATTATTCCATATGTGCTTGGCAGCCAAACCAAGAGTGGGCATGTAATTAGAGTTAGGCATTTTGGATGTAAATATTAGTCATATGTGCAATTTTGGGGAGGTGCCATTAAAAGAAGAGAGAGATGGGTGCGCTTACTTAGTCCTTTCCCCTACCCACAGACTGAAATGTGAAGATTCAAACTGGATTTCCAGTATGTACCTTGGCTTATGAGTTATAATGCTAAAAAGCAGTGCAGCAAAATGTGAAAAGGTTGGAAATCTGCAAATCATGCATCATTGTACTGACACTGGATTGCTCAGTTCTGGAGTCTTTCAAGCCACTGTTGATCTTAGGTTTCTCTAAATCTGAGTTTACATGATCCTAACTAATATATTGGAGAAAGAAATGGCATCCCACTCCAGTATTCTTGCCTGGAAAATCCCATGGACTGTGGAGCCTGGTAGTTGCAAAGAGTCGGACACGACTGAGCAAATTCACAACTTCACATCACAACATGATCTTAGGTTTCTCTAAATCTGAGTTTACATGATCCTAACTAATATATTGGAGAAAGAAATGGCATCCCACTCCAGTATTCTTGCCTGGAAAATCCCATGGACTGTGGAGCCTGGTAGTTGCAAAGAGTCGGACACGACTGAGCAAATTCACAACTTCACATCACAACGAATATATAAGTGGGAATCAAGATTGCTGGGGAAAAAATAACCTCACATATATAGATGGCACCACCCTTATGGCAGAAAGAAAAGAGGAACTGAAGAGTCTCTTGATGAAAGTGAAAGAGGAGAGTGAAAAAGCTGGCTTAAAACTCAACACTCAGAAAACTAAGATCATGGCATCCGGTCCCATCACTTCATGGCAAATGGATGGGGAAACAATAGAAACAGTGAGAGACTATTTTCTTGGGCTCCAAAATCACTACAGATGGTGACAGCAGCCATGAAATTAAAAGATGCTTGCTCCTTGGAAGAAAAATTATGACCAACTTAGCATATTAAAAACCAAAGACATTACTTTGCCAACAAAGGTCCGTCTAGTCAAAGCTATGGTTTTTACAGTAGTCATGTATGGATGTGAGAGTTGGACCATAAAGAAAGCTGAGTGCCAAAGAATTGATGCTTTTGAACTGCGGTGTTGGAGAAGACTCTTGAGAGTCCCTTGGACTGCAAGAGATCCAACCAGCCAATCTTAAAGGAAATTTGAAGGACTGATGCTGAAGCTGAAACTCTAATACTTTAGGATGGACTGGTTGGATCTTGCATTCCAAGGGACTCTCAAGAGTCTTCTCCAACACCACAGTTCAAAAGTATCAATTCTTCGGCACTTAGCTTTCTTTACGGTCCAACTCTCACATCCATATATGACCACTGGAAAAACCATAGCCTTGACTAGATGGACCTTTGTTGGCAAAGTAATGTCTCTGCTTTTGAATATGCTGTCTAGGTTGATCATAACTTTCCTTCCAAGGAGTAAGCGCCTTTTAATTTCATGGCTGCATATACTTGCAGTGAAAAGTTAAAGTCGTTCAGTCATCTGACTCTTTGCGACCTCATGGACTGTCAGGCTCCTCTGTCCATGGAATTATCCAGGCAAGAATACTGGAGTGGGTAGCCATTCCCTTCTCCAGGGAACCCAGGGACTGAACTGAGGTCTTCTGCATTGCAGGCAGATTCTTAACCATCTAAGCCACAAATATCAATTTTGGTGGGGAGCAAGGTGGCTCAGATGGTAAAGCACCTGTCTGCAACGTAGGAGACCCGGGATCGATCCCTGGGTTGGGAAGATCCCTTGGAGAAGGAAATGGCAGCCCACTCCAGTATTCATGCCTGGAAAATCCCATGGATGGTGGAGCCTGGTAGGCTACTATCCATGGGGTCACAAAGAGTTGGACACAACTGAGCGACTTCACTTCACTTCACTTCAGGGAAGTGACACATGAATGTAACTAGAGACACTCACCAAGGCATGTTTAAGTTTTACAAACCTAATTATGAGTGAAAGAAGGAAAATATAGAGCATGATTATATAAATCTTAAAATGGGAAAGGACTAAATCAAACTGTTTAGAAACTCATTTGTGATTGGTAAACTATTTTTTTTTTAAGCAAGGAAATAAAATTCAAATAGTGGTTAACTTGATTGTGGAGGGAAGAAGACAAGGAGGCTTTAACATGAAACAATCATTGGCAGGCCTCTGGGAAGTTGTTATTATTATTATTTTTTCCTTGACTTAGTAGAGGATACACAGGTGTTCATTTTATAATTACTCATTATATAATGTGTTATGTTTAAGTCTTTTTCTCTGTGTGTGATTTATTTCATAATTTTAAAGAAAGAAAATGTTTTAAGTGCTCCAGGCAAAGGGGATAAAATGTATAAAGATACAAAGGCAAGTAATAGTATCAAGTCATGTAGAAATCAAAGACATTCATTATGGCTAGAGGGAAGAGTGTCAAGGGAGTTGCAGGTGGGAAATGACAAGGGATGAAGTTAGAGTCAAACAGAAGTGTCATAAAACTGACTATGAATGGTCTGAAGTCAAGAAACCTCCAGCTAAATTTTATTACCACTGCTTTGGCTACTTGGGGTCTTTTGTGTTTCCATACAAATTGTGAAATTTTTTGTCTTAGTTCTGTGAAAAATGCCATTGGTGATTTGATAAGTATTGCATGGAATCTATAGATTGCCATGGAAGTATATTCATATTTACAATATTAATTATTCCAATATAAAAATATGGTATATCTTTCCATCTGTTTGTGCCATCTCCAGGTTCTTCTTACAGTTTTCAGTGTAAAGGTTTTTTGTCTCCTTAGGTAGGTTTATTCCAAGGTATTTTATTCTTTTGGATGCTTGGGTTCCCATGTAAATGGGATTGTTTCCTTGATTTCTCTGATATTTTGCTATCAGTGTATCAAAATGCAACAGATTTCTATATATTGACTTTGTATTCTACAACTTTACTGAATTCATTTATTAGTTCAANAGATGGCACCACCCTTATGGCAGAAAGAAAAGAGGAACTGAAGAGTCTCTTGATGAAAGTGAAAGAGGAGAGTGAAAAAGCTGGCTTAAAACTCAACACTCAGAAAACTAAGATCATGGCATCCGGTCCCATCACTTCATGGCAAATGGATGGGGAAACAATAGAAACAGTGAGAGACTATTTTCTTGGGCTCCAAAATCACTACAGATGGTGACAGCAGCCATGAAATTAAAAGATGCTTGCTCCTTGGAAGAAAAATTATGACCAACTTAGCATATTAAAAACCAAAGACATTACTTTGCCAACAAAGGTCCGTCTAGTCAAAGCTATGGTTTTTACAGTAGTCATGTATGGATGTGAGAGTTGGACCATAAAGAAAGCTGAGTGCCAAAGAATTGATGCTTTTGAACTGCGGTGTTGGAGAAGACTCTTGAGAGTCCCTTGGACTGCAAGAGATCCAACCAGCCAATCTTAAAGGAAATTTGAAGGACTGATGCTGAAGCTGAAACTCTAATACTTTAGGATGGACTGGTTGGATCTTGCATTCCAAGGGACTCTCAAGAGTCTTCTCCAACACCACAGTTCAAAAGTATCAATTCTTCGGCACTTAGCTTTCTTTACGGTCCAACTCTCACATCCATATATGACCACTGGAAAAACCATAGCCTTGACTAGATGGACCTTTGTTGGCAAAGTAATGTCTCTGCTTTTGAATATGCTGTCTAGGTTGATCATAACTTTCCTTCCAAGGAGTAAGCGCCTTTTAATTTCATGGCTGCATATACTTGCAGTGAAAAGTTAAAGTCGTTCAGTCATCTGACTCTTTGCGACCTCATGGACTGTCAGGCTCCTCTGTCCATGGAATTATCCAGGCAAGAATACTGGAGTGGGTAGCCATTCCCTTCTCCAGGGAACCCAGGGACTGAACTGAGGTCTTCTGCATTGCAGGCAGATTCTTAACCATCTAAGCCACAAATATCAATTTTGGTGGGGAGCAAGGTGGCTCAGATGGTAAAGCACCTGTCTGCAACGTGGGAGACCCGGGATCGATCCCTGGGTTGGGAAGATCCCTTGGAGAAGGAAATGGCAGCCCACTCCAGTATTCATGCCTGGAAAATCCCATGGATGGTGGAGCCTGGTAGGCTACTATCCATGGGGTCACAAAGAGTTGGACACAACTGAGCGACTTCACTTCACTTCACTTCAGGGAAGTGACACATGAATGTAACTAGAGACACTCACCAAGGCATGTTTAAGTTTTACAAACCTAATTATGAGTGAAAGAAGGAAAATATAGAGCATGATTATATAAATCTTAAAATGGGAAAGGACTAAATCAAACTGTTTAGAAACTCATTTGTGATTGGTAAACTATTTTTTTTTTAAGCAAGGAAATAAAATTCAAATAGTGGTTAACTTGATTGTGGAGGGAAGAAGACAAGGAGTCTTTAACATGAAACAATCATTGGCAGGCCTCTGGGAAGTTGTTATTATTATTATTTTTTCCTTGACTTAGTAGAGGATACACAGGTGTTCATTTTATAATTACTCATTATATAATGTGTTATGTTTAAGTCTTTTTCTCTGTGTGTGATTTATTTCATAATTTTAAAGAAAGAAAATGTTTTAAGTGCTCCAGGCAAAGGGGATAAAATGTATAAAGATACAAAGGCAAGTAATAGTATCAAGTCATGTAGAAATCAAAGACATTCATTATGGCTAGAGGGAAGAGTGTCAAGGGAGTTGCAGGTGGGAAATGACAAGGGATGAAGTTAGAGTCAAACAGAAGTGTCATAAAACTGACTATGAAATGGTCTGAAGTCAAGAAACCTCCAGCTAAATTTTATTACCACTGCTTTGGCTACTTGGGGTCTTTTGTGTTTCCATACAAATTGTGAAATTTTTTGTCTTAGTTCTGTGAAAAATGCCATTGGTGATTTGATAAGTATTGCATGGAATCTATAGATTGCCATGGAAGTATATTCATATTTACAATATTAATTATTCCAATATAAAAATATGGTATATCTTTCCATCTGTTTGTGCCATCTCCAGGTTCTTCTTACAGTTTTCAGTGTAAAGGTTTTTTGTCTCCTTAGGTAGGTTTATTCCAAGGTATTTTATTCTTTTGGATGCTTGGGTTCCCATGTAAATGGGATTGTTTCCTTGATTTCTCTGATATTTTGCTATAAGTGTATCAAAATGCAACAGATTTCTATATATTGACTTTGTATTCTACAACTTTACTGAATTCATTTATTAGTTCAAATAATTTTTTGGTGGTGTCTTTAGGATTTTCTGTGAATAGTATCATGTCATCTGCAAACAGTGACAGTTTTACTTTTCTTTATCGATTTATATTCCTTTTATTTCTTTTTCATCTGATTGCCATTCCAAAACTATGTTGAATAAGTGTGGTGAAAATGGACATCCTTGCCTTGCTCCTTATCTTAGAGGGAATGTGCTTTCAGCTTTTCACTGCTGAGAATGTTTGTTAACTGTGGTTTGTCATATATGGCCTTTATTATGTTCAGTTCAGTTCAGTCACTCAGTCGTGTCCAACTCTTTGCGACCCCATGAATTGCAGCACGCCAGGCCTCCCTGTCCATCACTAACTCCCGGAGTTCACTCAGATTCACGTCCATCGAGTCGGTGATGCCATCCAGCCATCTCATCCTCTGTCATTCCCTTCTCCTCCTGCCCCCAATCCCTCCCAGCATCAGAATCTTTTTCAGTGAGTTAACTCTTTCCCACTTTATGGAGAGCTTTTTACTATAAATTGGTGTTGAATTTTGTCAAAAGCTTTTTTGCATCCATTGAGATGATCATATGGTTTTTATTCTTCAGTTTGTTACTATGGTGTATCCCATTGATTTGTGGATACTGAAGAATTCTTACATCCTTGGGATAAATCCCTCTTGATCATGGTGGATGATCATTTCAATATATTATTGGATTCAGTTTGAAATCCTATTAAAATTTTTGGAAGTTATAAGTGCCATCTTAATTAGAAACCATTGAAAGGCTTTAAACAAAATAGACACTTTATTCTGGCTTCTGAATGAGGAATGGATTAAGAGTGAGCAAGGATATTGGCAGGAAGGCGAATTAGGTAGCTATTATGGTATTTCAGAAGAAAAGGGGTGACAATCTGAAGTAGGGAAATGGCAGAAAGGATAGCAAATATTGGGCAGATTCCACAGCTACAAAAAGGAAGAATTTATAAGACTTGATGAATTATTGCATATAGTGGTGATGAACAGAAAATAAAAGTAAATCGATGATAGTGTCATTCTGATACAGAAAGAGAGAGAATTAGAGAGTCAGAGAGACAGAAGGTGGGCTGGAGCAGAGGAGAAAAGAGCAGAATAGAACAGAAAGTTCCCTTTGGGAGACTCTGGGACATTCAAAATGAGATACTCATTAATCACCCATTTGGTACATATTTATTGGATGTCTGCTGTTCTAGGCACTGAGAATATAAAAGTGAAACAATAGAGGCTCTGCTCTTGTGAAACCTTCATAAATCTGAATCTCAGGTAAAACTCAGGTGGAGGGAGAAACTGGAGCCATCATTTGCTCTATACTTTGCATTTTGGGAATAGAGAATTAATAGTGAGTGAAAGTAAATATTTCTAGAAAGCCGTACCATGTGATTCAGTAAGCTGGACAAACAGCAAACTGAAAGACTAATTATAATAGGACAAGATGGCATAATTAATTTGAAACTAATTTAACCTGATCGTTATTCAAAAGCAGGGAAATGAGTGTCAGCTCCTCTACTTACTCACTATATGATATCAAACAATTCATGGACCAGACCACTCTTGTTTATTCATGTACAAGTGTTGAAAGTGTTATTTTTCAGTTAAGTTTGACTCTTTGCGATCCCGTGGACTGTAGCCTGCCAGGCTCCTCTGTCCATGGGATTCCCCAGGGAAGAACACTGGAGGGGGTTGCCATTTCCTACTCCAGGGGATCTTCCTGACCCAGGGGTTGAACCCACGTGCCCCACATGGCAGGCAGATTCTTTACCACATGAGCCACCAGGAATGCCGTCGTTTATGAAACTGGGATAGTATTACTACTCCACAGAGTTGATGTGTTGATTCGATTCAGTAGCATAAAAACACCTTGCTCAGGTCAGAAGAGTGGCTTGGTGCCGAATCTAAATCTGGAATGACAATTATAGGGTGCTTTTAGGTGATGTACGGAAAAGCACATCACTGGCACACGCATCTAACTGCAGAGTTAAGAGCTCACAATATTGAACAAAGGAGGATTTTTAAAATGTAAAATTAGTCTGGTTTATGTTAATCTTAGAAGTAAACATTTCCACTAATTTATGAAATTATTGTGTGTTGAATGTGGCTCCATATTAAAAGCATTGAAATAAAGAGAAACATTTCCCCCAATGCTCACACATATAATTACAATAACCTTTTTTCAATATAGTGAACATTTGTTAGGTGTTGAAACACTAATTGTAGTTCCCAAAAGAAATCTTATAAACAGTGTAGTTTCTGGAAATAGAAGCATATCTATGGTCTCTACCAGCTTTACAAGGCAGGAGGCAGAAGTGTGGGAAAGGCTCCCAGGGACTAGAAGGAGTCAAAAGATGGTGTCTAAAAAGTGAAAAATGGGGGAAGTAATGGAAGTAATCTGGAAGTGAGCCACTCTAGAATCCCTGTGCAATGTGCATGAACTGTGTGATACGCCCTTCATCTAGCACAGTATATTCATCTAAGCTCAGTAGGTACATGTCCTTCTCTCACAACTATGTATGAGGAACAATGACCTTGTCTCAACCTTTGAGAGGTCAGGGTGGTGTGGCTCCACTCACTCATAAATACAGAGTTTGGGTTATTTATTTTATTTGGTATTGATATCTCCAACATGATGTTCAATGGGCATCTCAACTTGACATTTAATATTGCATTGCTCACTTCCAAAACTCTGGAAGTAACATTTCTTTTTCTTTCTCTGATCCTCAGCTTATTTGACATAATTTGGGTGTTTTACAGACACCTATCCAAAGAGAAATCTTGATTTTCCTCTCCAAACTGCTTCTCTGCCAATTTCCCATCTTTAAATGGCATCAGTATCTGCCCAGGTGCTGAAGGTCACAAGTTACAAGTCATCTTTGGATCATCTCTCTCTGTGCCTCCTCATGTCTATTTTTCCTCCAAGACATTTTCTGAATCTATGAACACCTCTCTATCTCTACCATCACTTTTTTGGTGCAAGTCAATATCATGTCTTGCCCAGGTCACTGTTTTTCATATTACCTTCCTATAATTCATTGTCTACAGAGTAATTAGAATGAATGTTTTTAAATATTGACTGAAATTTCACAGTGGCTTTCTGCTCTACTCTTTAGAGTGACCCTCAGACTCCAAACCACATCTTTTCCACTACTGCCTCTTGGAGTGACCTAATTTTGAAGGACTCTCTACAATTTTTCCCTATAAGCCTCACTGGGTTTTTTCTATTTTTAGAACAGGGCATGCTTGTTCCCATCACAGGGCTTTTGCATGACCCATTTCCTCTGCGTGGAATACTTTCTCCTGATCTTCACATGGCTGGTTCCTTCTTGTCATTAAGTTCTCTAATTAAGGATCCATGGGAGTTTCCCTAACGATACAGTGTAAAGTGGCCTCTTTGGGTCATCAACCTGTTTTGTCTTCTTTATGGCAAAAACCATTATGAGTTTTTTAGTTATTTGCTTGCTCGTTTGGTTTAACCTGTATAAGTTCACCAGGATGTAAACTGCAGGTTTACCAGGTATCTTATCTGATTTTTCTCTTGTCTGTTCAGTTTCTAAAACAGTTACTGACACACAACTGGTAATAAATATTTACCAAACTAATAAATAACCCCCCCATGTCTGATATGTCTGCAAATCCTTACAGTTTTCCTTCCAAAATATATCTCGAATCAAGCTATATCTTTTCATCTCAGCTGCTTCCTAAGAAACCACCGCTGTCTCTCTCAAGGATGCCTGTAATGTCCTTTTAATTGGTCTCTTTCCTTCCTTTAGCAGCTAGGGCAATCTTTACAAATATAAATGAAATCATATTGCACATCTGTTTAAAAGTATCTAGTGACTTTCCATCTCCCTTGGGACAAAATCATAACACCTAAACTCATCCAGGCTCTGATTGCCCACTAGGACTCCCATATCACTACCTTGCCCATCCCAATGTCTGGTTTTTGCCTCTCCTTAACCCGACTAGTCAACAAAACTTTCTGAATGTCAGGTTCTTCAGCTGTAAAATCGGTGTTTCTGAAAAGGCATATGAAGCTTCACAAATATTTACTGGACACCTGCCGTATGTCAGAACCTTGCTGGGTCCTGGGAACAGAAATGCGAACAGGCTCAGTTGCCCCTTTGGAGATCAACATGTAAGTAAACAGACCACATGATGGTGCAATTATAGCTGTAACAGAGGGAAATCTGGGTGACATGAGATCAAACAGAGCCCTGGAAGGGTTTGCCAAAGAGGAGACAATCTTTGAAAGGTCCTTTACAGGTTGTAAAGTACACTAGAGACACAAAGTATGTAAGTTAGCATTACCGTTCAAATACAGAAGTAAGTATAAGGTTTGTTTTCAGGAAAGTTTGCTCTTCCTTAACACATGATTTTTCCAGTGGTCATGTATTGATGTGAGAGCTGGACTATAAAGAAAGCTGAGCGCCAAAGAATTGATGCCTTTTGAACTGTGGTGTTGGAGAAGACTTTTGAGAGTCCCTTGGACCGCAAGGAGATCCAACCAGTCCATTCTGAAGGAGATCTGTCCTGGGTGTTCACTGGAAGGACTGATGTTGAAGCTGAAACTCCAATACTTTGGCCACCTGATGCGAAGAGCTGATTCATTTGAAAAGACTCTGATGCTGGGAAAGATTGAGGGCAGGAGGAGAAGCGGATGACAGAGGATGAGATGGTTGGATGGTATCACTAACCCAATGGACATGTTGCTGCTGCTGCTGCTAAGTCGCTTCAGTCATGTCCAACTCTGTGCAACCCCTCAGATGGCAGCCCACCAGGCTCTGCTCGCCCTGGGATTCTCCAGGCAAGAACACTGGAGGGGGTTGCCATTTCCTTCTCCAATGCATGAAAGTGAAAAGTGAAAGTGAAGTTGCTCAGTCGTGTCCGGCTCTTCACAACCCCATGGACTGCAGTCTACCAGGCTCCTCCATCCATGGGATTTTCCAGGCAAGAGTACTGGAATGGGTTGCCATTGTCTTCTCCCAATGGACATGAATTTGGGTAAACTCCAAGAGTTGGCGATGGACAGGGAGGCCTGGTGTGCTAGGATTCATGGGATCGCAAAGAGTCAGACACAACTGAGCGACTGAACTGAACTGAACTGAACACATGATTAGGCAGAAAAAGCTGTCTGAGTTAACTGAATTTCTAGCTAACTTGCAAAGCCATTTTGTTTCAACTTGTGAATATTTCAAAAATCTAATAATCCATTTCTTTCTTTCATAAGTATAATAGACTAAACATGATTGAATCTTTTTTTCATGGCTGCAAATAATAAAGTGCCTTAGGGTCATGTTTCTGCAAATCAACCACGGCTGTGACTCTGTAATGCAAATACTGAACATGTGGGAGATTAGACATGACATGGGATTAGCCGATGGCATCCAGACCTTAGAAACTGCGTTTGCAAAAATCTATGACATTAGATTATTTTTCTATTATTTAACTTTATTATTATTATTTGATAAAATTCATTGTTTGGGGATTGGTATCAGTTGGGCTAATTTTTTATTATATTTATATTATGCATGTGCTAGGGCTGCCATACCAAAGGACTACAGACCAGCTGGCATGAAAACCAGAAATTTATTTTCTCTCAAGTCTGGAGTCTGAAGCCCAAGATCAAGTTGTTGGATGGCTTCTTCTGAGGCCTCTTTCCTTTATCTTTTCCCTGTGTCTTCACATGATCTACCCTATGTGTATCTCTGACTTAATTTGGAATTGGAATATGGTCCATCTTAATGACTTAATTTAAACTTGATAACTATTTAAACTTAAATACTATTAATTACTTACAGTCAAATTTTGAGGTATAGCGGGTTAGTACTTCTAATATGAATTTGGGGAGATATATTCAGGCCATAAACATGTATATGATATTTTTATAGATATACATGTTATACATGTATTATCTATATTATATATCTATGTTTTGAGTTCAGTATATATACTAATTTCACTGGAGTTTAAAAGTGAGGCAAACTCTCTGCACTTCAGGGTAGAAGAAAATCTATGATACTAAAGTATTAGATGATACTAAAGTATTAATCAGACATGACTGATCTCTGAACTGAACTGATGATACTAAACCCAGGGGGTCTGTTGGTTGCATTTATAACTTGTTTAGAAAGAAATAATTCAGCTTATTTATGCTATTCTAAGGGCATTTCCAGTCACCTTTATCTCTGCCCTCCATCCTGCTCTTATCCAGAAACAGAGCCCATATCTTAGCCCAGTGCCCACCGACATGGAGGAGATGGCCATAGTATCTTAACAAACTACAGTAAGTGTACAAGGGCAAGTTCTGAGCCAACACTGGCAGTGATTCCACGTGACTCTGGGAAAATGTGGAGGCTCCCCCAAAGGACAAAAGGACTTCTTGAAGGTGGCTACATCGTATTCTTCTATTTCTTTCATTAACGTGTAGAGCACTGTTTAGACATAGAATCTACAAGTACCATGATTGTTGTTCAGTCACTTAGCTGTGTCCAACTCTTTGCAAACCCCATGGATCGCAGGACACCAGGCTTCCCTGTCCTTCATTATCTCCTGGAGTTTGCTCAGACTCACATCCATTGAGTCAATGATGCCATCCAGCCATCTCATCTTCTGTCATCTCCTTCCCCTGCCCTCAATCTTTCCTAGCATCAGGGTCTTTTCCAATGCATCAGTTCTTTTTATTAAGTGCCAAAGTATTCAGCTTCAGCTTCCACATCCGTCCTTCCAATGAATATTCAGGGTTTATTTCCTTTAGCATTGATTAATTTGATCTCCTTGCCATCCAGGGAACTCTCAAAGCACCATGATAAGGTGAAACATACATGAGTATGTGTTTTTAAAACTGTTTTATGACATTAGTTAGAAGCCTGAGTTTCTTTCTTTCTTTCTTTTTTTTTTTTGTATAACAAGGATAATAACATCTAGCTCACTGGGTTTCACAAAACTTAAGTGTGATAATATATTTAAAACAGCAACTGCAGTACAGTCTCAGAGATATTAGTATCCTTTCTCCTTCTCCCAATCCAGTCCAGTAAATTCAATCCACTGTGGACACAATTTTGTTAAAGACTATTGCTGCAGTGCAGATAAATAATCAGGGATCGCTTAACTGGAGTCTTCTACAGCAAAGACAGATTTACTATAAGCAATGATGCTAAGTGAGCAATTCATTAACCTCAGAGACCTTCAGTTGGCACCACAATATTCTGCATAAAAAATTATACCATGGTAAAATCACTGGTGAAGATATTTATATACTAAAATTGCTTTAATGGTAACAAATAATAAACTGTCTTCATGTAACATTTGTGAGAAATTAGAATCCAGTTGAAGATTATAGGATTATACACACACAGAAAGAGACATACACACATATATACCTTATACAAAAGAAAATATAAACTCATTTATTCATGAGGATAAAAAAAAAACCCACACTAAATTGCTGTTGATAGTTTCAACCTTGGCAACGTTCTGTACTTTTAATTCCACTAACTCTATTGCTGCACTATTTTTGCAGTGCAACTGGGGTAATTCAAATGTACGCCAAGTACATTTTAATGTGGTTTAATGACAGTTTTTTGGCCTGTCATTTTCTTTCTCTGATACTCAAATTTCATTTCATTAAGTACTAAGTTGCTTCACAATACATTACAAGGGAATCTCAGCCAGCATTTTAGAAGTGTGAGGGGAAACCTAAAAGTGGTGTCTCTTTCTCATTTAAGTAAAGTATTTTTCTTTCAGCATATAGTTTTTGTTCCCTTCCCTACCGCACATTTAGATAACATGAAAATGCTGCGCTGAGAGAGTGCAGCATGCAGTAACACTACTTTATCAGAGCTGCAGATGTGAATAAAACATGCATATCCTGGGGCACTGAGCTTAGCATCCCCGTCCCTTATGGATGGAGGGAAAGTGGAAGCCTGGTGGTACTGGTGGATACTCTGCCCTAAGCTTCTAGAAGACAATGTTGGGGACACATGACCTGGGAGAGCTGAGGAAGACTGAAATGCAGTGAGCCTGTGGAGAACAAAGCTATGGTGAGGTTTTTTAAATTCTCCACTTTTCCTACAACGACAGCTGCACTCATTGATTTATCATAGGGAATCACATAGCCTCTGGCATGGTTTGGTTACTAAAAGAATATTCAGAAGAAAGGTCAGCTTCACAAAGGGACTGGGGGATCACACTTACACAGTAGGGTTTCAGAGGCAAAAATGAAGCTCCCAGTGACTTCCAAATACTACTTCACATGCCTTCTAATACTTGAAATTTTGCCAAAGGAAATTTCCTTTTAGCTTAAGACTTTGTTAAAAAAAAACCAAACAAATATTTCTAAAAATAATTACTGATTCTTGGTTGCCCCTTGTTCTGGACATGGCACAGATGAAACAGGGTAGAGAAAGGTGATCACAGAGTATGTAGATTTGAGGTAGATCGAAAAAGAGTCCAATTTAAAGTATTATACTTTGTGGGTTCTTAGGTAGATTGACTGTCTGCAATGCAGGGAACCTGGGTTCGATTCCTGGGTTGGGAAGATCCCCTGGGAGGAGGGCATGGCAACCCTCTCCAGTATTCTTGTCTGGAGAATCCCCATGGACAAAGGAGACTGGCAGGCTACAGTCCATGGGGTCACAAAGAGTCGGACACAACTGAGAGACTAAGCACAGCATAGCACAAGCAGATTGACAATGATTGAAATCCATAAAGTCTAAGCCTGACTTTATCTAGTTGAGTAGAATAAAGACGATATTGCATGAATCAATAATAAAACTTTCACAGACCAAGGATTATGATCAATTCAATATATGTTCATATATGTCCACCTGTGAGTATACATATGTGTGGGTTTATGTGCATCTGTGTGTGCACAGAATGTGTATGCACCTAGTGTGTGTGCATGTGTGTGCACATGCAGGGGTGTTGTACTTGTGTGTGTAACGTATAAGGGAGTTAAGACAAAGGTCGGTAATAGATTTCAGAATGAAGTTGCAAGTGTTTTCCTTGCACAAGAAGGGAAGCAAAAGGGGTAGGTCATGGGGAGAGGAATATTTATCAAAAAAACGTAAAGGAACACTAAGCTTTGTAAACAGTGCAAAGTTAGTAAGATGCAGGGGAGGTGTGCTGACAGCCAGGGTGATGGATCACATCCCAGGAAGTCCTCATCTTCTGAAAAGGCCCAACCAACTGGCAGGGTGAGGAAGGCAATCATACTTTTCAGAGGCTTCTCTGTATTTCTTTCTGAGCTAGTTAATTAAGGTGAAACTCATGTGAATGGTAGGAGGCACAGCTCTAAAACTTGTAGGAAACTCATGGTTTATGAGGAAGGGAACACTTTGGATACCTAATGCTGATTCATGGTGATATATGACAAAAAGCATCACAATATTGTAAAGTGATTATCTTCTAATTAAAAACATTTTAAGAGTGGCATATTCTTAGCAGCCAAGTAAGTGCCAAGTTGGAGAAAAACAGAATATTTTAATAGCCCTTGTTTGGAACCGTGTAAAAAAATAGGTAAATACTCATTTTGGTGGTAAGAAAGATACACTGAAATATGTGTGTTTTTTTTTTTTAAATGCATAAAAACTGAAGCAGCAAGTTCCAAATGATGGTCAAGTTAGNATTCTTAGCAGCCAAGTAAGTGCCAAGTTGGAGAAAAACAGAATATTTTAATAGCCCTTGTTTGGAACCGTGTAAAAAAATAGGTAAATACTCATTTTGGTGGTAAGAAAGATACACTGAAATATGTGTTGTTTTTTTTTAATGCATAAAAACTGAAGCAGCAAGTTCCAAATGATGGTCAAGTTAGACCCTCCTTTCTCCATGAGGAGAGAAGGTCTGGGGTGGAGACTGAAGGTTCTTTAACACAGCTGAAGGGCCCAAGTCACATCTACAGGAATGCTGGCATTATAATGCTGGAATAAGAAAAACTTAGTATAAATAAATTTCTAGGGAGTGGCCCAGGGACTGGGGACTAAATGAAAGTTCTAGGAGAATTTTCAAATTTTCAGTTCATGACTTTTCCCCAAAGTTCATAGTTTCAGCACCTTCTTGTATCCACAGCCACCACAAGTGATTTACAGAATAAAGTATTCTGAAAAGATTTAAATTCCTAAGAAGTGTAGCACAGGGCATTATAGTACTGCTTGCATGCAAGGTCAGGGCAGAGATGCAGTGAGGATTATATTCTGGAACTATGGAGGCTTCCTTGGAGTCTCGGACAGTAAAGAATCTGCCTGCAATGTGGGAGATCTGGGATCTATCCCTGGGTCAGGGAAGATCCCCTGGGGAAGGGGATGGCAACCCACTCCAGTATTCTTGCTTGGAGAATCCCATGGACAGAGGAGGCTAGAGGGCTACAGTCCATGGGGTTGCAAAGAGTCAGACATGACTGAGCGACTAACACTGACTGACTGACTAAGCCAATATACTTTAATCCTTGGCAATTCCTAGTTTCTGTTATCTCAGGGCTCCTCTGTAAAGAGCCCTTGCTGTCTTGAACAGAGGAGTAGAGATAATACAGGATGGCTACAATATGAATGGAAATAGGAGAAATTGGATTTCCAGCCACAAGTATTAGAAGCAAAAGAAAGACAGAAGACAGATGAAGAGACCAGACAGCAAGTATCCTAACCCCCCTACACAACCAGGGTCCACTTTAAGGAGGAAGTAGTGATGTGTAGAAATGACCACATAAAAAAGAAAGTACTCCAGCACATCAGGGTTTCCCTGGCTGTAGTCCAAGGAAAGCGGCAGGTCTTTCTTACAAAAGGAAACTATTACAGCTTTAGGACACTGTAGAGGGGTAGGGCTATGTACAAGAGATTAAACCTGCTCCAAATACCTCCTGGAGAGGACAACACAGGCCTGCAATCAAGACAAAGGGGTTGTTGAGACTTGAGTGGGAAAAAGCACATGGAATTCCTAAGTAGAAAAAGACTTTAAAGGTCAAACAGAATTAATCGTATGTCAGTCATCTCTGTCCACAGATAAAGCTAAATCAGCAACTCTACTGCAGAGATCAGCAAAGATACAGAGCCTTTCCTCTCCTCTATCATCAAGTAAGGCAAGAAAGTCTAGAGGGGAAAGGAGATCTGAAAAAATTGAACATTAACCCCAAACAGACAGACTTTAAGTAAGAATGAGTCCTCTAAAAGTGACCATTTAGATCCAAAGCCTCAGAAGTATCATTATCTAGTAATTTAAATTTTTTTGATGATCTCTCAAACCTGCAAATTCTAGTAACTGGAAGCAGGCTTATAAGGAAGGCATGATAGAAATCACAATATATTCTAACTTCTTTACCTACCTATAACATATATATGTTTGAAATATCTCTACATTGAGATGGGAATGAGATCAGTAAATAAAACAGAAAGCCCATAATTACAATCTTACTATAAGGCTAGAACACTGGCCATATGAAGCTTGTGGCTGCTACAGCCAGGAGGTCATCCAGAACAGGCATCTTCTCCCATAAACAACTGAGTTTACTTAACAATTTGGCAGAAGGCCCCTCAAAATATTAGAAAAGGAGATAAATGGCCTTTTCTTCTTTCTGATCTTATGATGACACAGTATTTAAAAACTAAGCCCAAGTAAATATAAAATGTTTTTAACAGGACAGCATTTTAGAGATGGGGTCAATCTATATGCTACCAACATGGCTCATCACTGATGACGTTAAGCTTGAACATAGAGCTGGGGTTATGTTTGCCAGTTTTCCACTGGCAGGTGACTTTTTTCACTCTTTCCTTAGTATACCCTTTAGAACCAAGACAAAACTTCGGCCTGCATTCAATGAGTGAGCAGTTGAGCTTCACTATCTTGAAGGAAGGAGTTTCTCCATAAATTATTTAGAATTCTTCAACATGGGAGACGTCTATCTTCTTCTTCATTTATTTATTCAATCACGTCCTTGCTTGCCTAGTTGCTCAGTCGTGTCTGACTCTTTGTGACCCTATGAACTGTAGCCAACAGGCTCCTCTCTCCATGGGATTTTTCAGGAAGGAATACCAGAGTGGGTTGTCATGTTCTCCTCGAGGGGATCTTCCCAACTCAGGGATCAAACTCATGATTCCAGTTCCTCCTGGACTGCAGGCAGACTCTTTACCCACTGAGTCATTGGGGAAGCCCATTTAATCATTTATGTCTGTTCAATATTGATATAAACTCATGAATACTTATTTGATACTTTGAAGCATAACCAAGTACTATTTCATTTATTTTGCTGATCAAATTATTCTAACTTTGGTCATTAGAAGCTCTTTCAAATTGACTCATGAGTCCCTTTGACATGCCTCTTATTTTGTTTTTGAACACTTCCTTAACTTCTGGTTCCCAGGGCTTCCTAGGTGGCTCAGATGGTAAAAGGGTCTGCCAGCAATATAGGAGACCCAAGTTTGATCCCTGGGTTGGGAAGATCCCCTGGAAAAGGAAATGGCAACCCACTCCAGTACTCTTGCCTGGAAAAGTCCATGGACGGAGGAGCCTGGTAGGCTACAATCCATGGGGTTGCAAAGAGTAGGACACTACTGAGCAACTCCACTTTCACTTTAACTTCTGGGATACTTCAAGATACTCTAGGATCACTTTACATATTATCTGACCCAGATCTAGGGTTGACCATTTCTCCGAAGTATGCTGATTTCTTTCATTGAAGAACAACATTAGAAACCAAGATTTGGTCGCTAGGTGTGCTTTTTGCTACCAGAGTGTCAATCTGCTTAAGCCCTCTCAGTATACAGAACAGGAAATATATGTATATATTCCAACCCATATATACAAATGTACCTAAAATTATTTCTTTAAGTATACATCTGTCTTTATATTAAACTAAACATGAATTTATACTGATATTTCTGACTCTAATCTAGTACCACATTGCTCATTGTAACCTCACCCACCCACCCACCTTACTTATTTCTAACTTTCCAGTTCCACAGTTAGAAATCCACTGAAAACCATACACCATTTATTTATTCATTGATCAACCCCAGTATGCATGTGAAGCAGGCTCAGAATTACTAACCCATATCCCCAGAGAAATAATTTTACCAAATAAATAGTTATTTATCTCTAGCTCCCTTTTTCTTGGCTTTTCAGTTTCCAATCAAAACAGTTTCCAGTCAAAACAGTTTCCCACATTTACTTAAATCAGCATCTTTTTTATTCATCTCCACCTTTCATGTTATTAAAAATCCTTCCAAAGCACAGCTTTTAATGGCTGGATAGTTTTCCATAAAATAACCATGCTAAAATGAACATTTCCTTACAATATTACTTGGAGTTGCTTTAATCAGTATTCTGAACTCTTCATGTCTGTCCAAACACATAGATAAGCTTAGATAAGAAAATCATCTACATAGAACGATAGAGTTTTAGAATCTCAAGAACTTTGGATGTCATCTAGTTTATTCCTGCAATCAGTGCTGAATTATTCTCTCTTTTTGGCATATTTTCTGCAGGAATATTAAATTCACTATTTTCCAAGGAGAAGGTCCTTTGACTAGCCGTAATATTTAATATCTTCACACTTCTAGCATCCCCTAGTAAAATGCTGCATTTTTATTGTAGTTGTTAGTGCCAGCTTTTAGGACATCAACTGTAATCTTTATTNCTCTCTTTTTGGCATATTTTCTGCAGGAATATTAAATTCACTATTTTCCAAGGAGAAGGTCCTTTGACTAGCCGTAATATTTAATATCTTCACACTTCTAGCATCCCCTAGTAAAATGCTGCATTTTTATTGTAGTTGTTAGTGCCAGCTTTTAGGACATCAACTGTAATCTTTATTTTCAACCTTGCAAACATGTTTTAAAGAAATGAAGTCCTTGAAATTCCTGAAGATAAAATAAGAAAAACAGCAATTGCTTTTTCATATAAACACTTCAGTGAAGATTCTGTTAATACATCATGCTTTATTGGCATATTAAACTACACATTGTACATCTTCTTCTTGCCTAATTCCTATAATTGAGAAAAAATGATATATAATTACACTAATTTAAACTACACAGAATGTTCTGATTATTACTATCGGCTTATATGACCTGTTACCTTAACATATCCAATCATCAGCAATTTCTTTTATCTAAATTATATCTATTAAAAATAATATGGAGAAGCAATGTGATATAGGAAACAAAAGTATATTAAACAAGGAACCAATAGTCCTGAGTGTTCATTGGCATAGAGATAATAATTTTGTTACCTTGTCAGGTCACTGAACTGATTTTTGTTTTCATTTCTTTGTCAATAATATGAGGGTATTAGAACAAAAGCAGATAAACTCAAAGGATTCTTGGACTTGTCTCTTTTTTTTATCAACCCAAATTCATTTGCAAGAAGAAAGAGAAGGTTACAACAACTTATTTGTGAAAATGTGACTAATAATTATTAACTGTGCTAAATGTCTTAAAATCTTGGATTAAGTGAGGCTCACCAGTGTGATTTTGTGCAAGTTCTGAAATCAGCCAGGCTGCACTCGAACCCTAGCTGCACAACCTCTGTAAGACAGAGATTTTCTTTAAAGTGCAGATAATGATGATTATTACCTTTCAGAGTGGTGGTGTGGATTAAATAAAATGATGACTGAATGCTCAATGCTGGCCACATAGGAAACACTCAATAAAGGATACTAATTTTGGAATAGATTTCTAAGGATATTTCAATAGTGAGGTAATAATAGAGAAGTTAATATGGTTGAAAGTCATATAAAAGGGACTTGGAAAAGTGAGAGTGAAAGTAGCTCAGTTGTGTCTGACTCTCTGTGACCCTATGGCTGGAGCTAATTTTCCTATGGAAGTTTGGGCTCCTGTATGGTTCATATAGGGGCTTCCCTGGTGGCTCAATGGTAAAGAATCTGCCTGTAATACAGGAGACCCAGGTTCAATCCTTGGGTCAGGAAGATCTCCTGGAGGAGGAAATGACAACCCTATTCCAGTATTCCTGCCTGGGAAATCCCAAGGAAAGCAGAGCCTGGCAGGCTACAGTCCATGGAGTCACAAGAGCTGGACATGGCTTAGCAACAAAATCACCACTGTCATGGCTCATATATAATACTCTGGGTAGGGTAATAGCTACGTAGAGGTCAAGACGAGTCCTGGATTAATCACCACAGTCTGGCAATAACTCAGACTCATAACTGGAAAAGTAATTATAACCCTGTGCCAGACTCATTCAGAAGACTCCAGTGAGAAATACGGTGGCCTGAACCACAAAGAATCAGGCAGAATAGCACATGGAAAAAGTAAAAGGTCCTTGAATTGTACAAATGTCTGACAATTGCACACACTAGCAAAGTAATGTTCAAAATTCTCCAAGCCAGGCTTCAACAGTATGTGAACCATGAACTTTCAGATGTTCAAGCTGGATTTAGAAAAAGTGTAGGAACCAGAGATCAAATTGCCAACATCTGCTGGATCACTGAAAAGGCAAGAGAGTTCCAGATAAATACNTCTCCAAGCCAGGCTTCAACAGTATGTGAACCATGAACTTTCAGATGTTCAAGCTGGATTTAGAAAAAGTGTAGGAACCAGAGATCAAATTGCCAACATCTGCTGGATCACTGAAAAGGCAAGAGAGTTCCAGATAAATACCTACTTCTGCTTTATTGACTATGCCAAAGACTTTCTGTGGATCACAACAAACTATGGAAAATTCTTCAAGAGATGGGAATACCAGACCACCTGACCTGGCTCTTGAGAAATCTATATGTAGATCAAGAAGCAACAGTTAGAACTTGACATGGAACAATAGACTGGTTCCAAATAGGGAAAGGAGTACATCAAGGCTGTACATTGTCACCCTGCTTATTTAACTTATATGCAGAGTACATCATAAGAAACGCTGGGCTGGATGAAGCATAAGCTGGAGTCAAGACTGCTGGGAGAAATATCAATAACCTCAGATATACAAATGACACTACACTTATGGCAGAAAGCAAAGAAGAACTAAAGAGCCTCTTGATGAAAATGCAAGAGGAGAGTGAAAAAGTTGGCTTAAAACTCAACATTCAGAAAACTAAGATCATGGCATCTGGTCCCATCAATTCATGGCAAATAGATGGGAAACAATGGAAACAGTGAGGGACTTTATTTTGGGGGCTCCAAAATCACTGCAGATGGTGACTGCAGCCATGAAAGTAAAAGACGCTTGCTCCTTGGAAGAAAGGTTATGACCAACCTAGCTGCTGCTGCTGCTAAGTCACTTCAGTCATGTCCCACTCTGTGTGACCCCACAGACAGCAGCCCACCAGGCTCCCCCGTCCCTGGGATTCTCCAGGCAAGAACACTGGAGTGGGTTGCCATTTTCTTCTCCAACACATGAAACTGAAAAGTGAAAGTGAAGTATTTATTTTGGGGGCTCCAAAATCACTGCAGATGGTGACTGCAGCCATGAAAGTAAAAGACGCTTGCTCCTTGGAAGAAAGGTTATGACCAACCTAGCTGCTGCTGCTGCTAAGTCACTTCAGTCATGTCCCACTCTGTGTGACCCCACAGACAGCAGCCCACCAGGCTCCCCCGTCCCTGGGATTCTCCAGGCAAGAACACTGGAGTGGGTTGCCATTTTCTTCTCCAACACATGAAAATGAAAAGTGAAAGTGAAGTCACTCAGTCGTGTCCAACTTTTAGTGACCCCATCGACTGCAGCCTACCAGGCTCCTTCATCCATGGGACTTTTCAGGCAAATGGGATGCCGTTGCCTTCTCCAGACCAACCTAGACAGCATATTAAAAAGCAGAGGCATTATTTTGTCAACAAAGGTCCGTCTGGTCAAAGCTGTGGATTTTCCAGTAGTCATGTATGGATGTTAGAGTTGGACTATAAAGAAAGGTGAGCACTGAAGAATTGATGCTTTTGAACTGGTGGTGTTGGAGAAGACTTTTGAGAATCCCTTGGACAGAGAGGAGATCCAATCAGTCCATCCTAAAGGAAATCAGTCCTGGAATATTCACTGGAAGGACTGATGCTGAAGCTGAAACTCCAATACTTTGGCCACCTCATGCTAAGAACTGACTCACTGGAAAAGGTCCTGATGCTGGGAAAGATTGAAGGAGGGAGGAGAAGGGGATGACAGAGGATGAGATGGTTGGATGGCATCACCGACTCAGTGGACATGAATTTGAGTAAACTCCAGGAGTTGGTGATGGACAGGGAGGCCTGGCGTGGTGAAGTCCATGGGATCTCAGAGTAAGACATGACTGAGCGACTGAACTGAACTAAACAGAGGAGATGGTAGAGGATCACAGACCTGTATGTAGGATACCAGACTGTGTTTATGACAATTGAGTAAACTCCAGGAGTTGGTGATGGACAGGGAGGCCTGGCGTGGTGAAGTCCATGGGATCTCAGAGTAAGACATGACTGAGCGACTGAACTGAACTAAACAGAGGAGATGGTAGAGGATCACAGACCTGTATGTAGGATACCAGACTGTGTTTATGACATCTTCACATTCTTAAAATTCTGTTTTAATGTTTTGTACTGGTCTTCTGGAACATTTTGGACTCATTAACCATGACAAAGAGAAATGAAAAATGTGTTTCTTATCACGTTTGGCCAAAGTTGTGGTGATGGTGGCAGGAATATAAATGATAGAACCCCAAGGGAAGGGCAATACCTCAAGGGACGTTGGGCTACTCGTACAGATGAGCTCTCCCCGCCCTCCCCACCCCCTCTC
>SJYX01016225.1:135875-146789 GCA_006410675.1 Oreotragus oreotragus
AATAGCCAAAGCAATCTTGAGAAAGAAGAATGGAATGGAGGAATCAACCTTCCTGACTTCAGGCTCTACTACAAAGCGACAGTCATCAAGACAGTATGATACTGGCACAAAGACAGAAATGAGATAAGTGGAATAAAATAGAAAGCCTGGAGATAAATCCACACACGTATGGACACCTTATGTTTGACAAAGGAGGCAAGAATATACAATGGAGAAAAGACAATCTCTTAAACAAGTGGTGCTGGGAAAACTGGTCAACCACTTGTAAAAGAATGAAACTAGAACACTTTCTAACACCATACACAAAAATAAACTCAAAATGGATTAAAGATCTAAATGTAAGACCAGATCGTATAAAACTCCTAGAGAACATAGGCAAAACACTCTCTTACATAAATCACAGCAGGATCCTCTATGATCGACCTCCCAGAATATTGGAAATAAAAGCAAAAATAAACAAATGGGACCTAATTAAAATCAAAAGCTTCTGCAAAACAAAGGAAACTATAAGCAAGGTGAAAAGACAACCTTCAGAATGGGAGAAAATAATAGCAAATGAAGCAACTGACAAACAACTAATCTCAAAAATATACAAGCAACTCCTGCAGCTCAATTCCACAAAAATAAATGACTCAGTCAAAAAATGGGCTGAAGAACTAAGCAGACATTTCTCCAAAAGAAGACATACAGATAGCTAACAAACATAAAAAGATGCTCAACGTCACTCATTATCAGAGAAGTGCAAATCAAAACCACAATGAGGTACCACTTCACACCAGTCAGAATGGCTGCGATCCAAAAGGCTACAAGCAATAAATGCTGGAGAGGGTGTGGAGAAAAGGGAACCCTCTTACACTGTTGGTGGGAATGCAAACTAGTACAGTCACTGTGGAGAACAGTGTGGAGATTCCTTAAAAAACTGGAAATAGAACTGCTATATGACCCAGCAATCCCACTGCTAGGCATACACACCAATTAAACCAGAACTGAAGGAGACACGTGTACACCAATGTTCATTGCAGCCCTGTTTATAATAGCCATGACATGGAAGCAACCTCGATGTCCATCAGCAGACGAATGGATAAGAAAGCCGTGGTACATATACACAATGGAGTATTACTCAGCCATTAGAAAGAATACATTTGAATCAGTTCTAATAAGATGGATGAAACTGGAACCGATTATACAGTGTGAAGTAAGCCAGAAAGAAAAACACCAATACAGTATACTAACACATATATATGGAATTTAGAAAGATGGTAATGAGGACCCTGTATGCAAGACAGCAAAAGAGATGCAGATGTATAGAACAGTCTTTTGGACTCTGTGGGAGAGGGCGAGGGTGGGATGATTTGGAAGAATGGCATTGAAACATGTATATTATCATATGTGAAATGAATTGCCAGTCCAGGTTCGATGCATGATACAGGATGCTCGGGGCTGGTGCACTGGGATGACCCAGAAAGAGGCAATGGGGAGGGAGATGGGAAGGGGATTCATGATGGGGAACTCATGTACACCCATGGCAGATTCATGTCAATGTATGGCAAAATCAATACAATATTGTAAAGTAATTAGTCTCCAATTAAAATAAAGAAATTTATATTAAAAATAAAAATAAATAATAAAACCAAGAGGAAAAAAGGCTATTTGCCTATTAGAAAAATGAAACCAAAATAATAAAATAAGAAATAAAAATCAGAAGTTTGTAAATACTAAAATACAAAGCCCTGTACAAAGTGAGAGACCATGCAACACATATGTACTAATTTAAAAAAATGAAAAGAAAGTGCTTTTTTGGAGTTTCATTCTTATTCTAAATAATAATGAAAAGCATAGTCAAATATATGGTTTTTCCAGTAGCCATGTATGCATATGAGAGCTGGACTATAAAGAAGGCTGAGCCCCAAAGATCTTTGATGCTTTCAGATTGTGGTGTTGGATACGATTCTTGAGAGTCCCCTGAACAGCAAGGATATCAAACTAGTTAATCCTAAAGGGAATCAACCCTGAATATTCATTGGATGCTGAAGATCACTTTGGCCACCTGATGTGAAGAACCGACTCATTGGAAAAGATCCTGATTCTGGGAAAGATTGAGGGTGGGAGGAGAAGAAGGCAACAGAAAATGGAATGGTTAGATGGCATCACTGACTCAGTGGACATCAGTTTGAGCACATTCTGAAAGATAATGAAGAACAGGGAAGCCTGGCATGTTGCAGTACATGGAATCACAAAGAGATGGGCACAACTTATTAGCTGAACAACAAGAGCAATACTTGTATAAAGTTTTTTTTTTAATGACATTTTATATTTAGGAAAATAACAGAATGTCTAATGCCCATATGCAAAAGTTCCCCTTTCTTATTTGAACCAAAGAACATTTAAAAAGTCAAGATATTACTTCTCAACTATGTCCTTCCATAATTGACCACCTTAAAATAAAAGATGGCCCACCAAAGTCAGAAGTGTTTGGTTAATTCCAAAACAGTGCTGGTTTGTGCAGTATAAATCTGACGAAAGCTGAAATTCAGGAGAACTGACGACAAGAGACCACTATGGAGTAGAAGGAGCGTAGAGAGGACGGTGTAATTGGCAAGTGGCAAGGTGGAGAGTGTATGAGTGCTAAGTTACTTCAGTCATGTCTGACTCTTTTTGACCCTATGGACTATACCCACCAGACTCCTCTTTCCATGGGGCTTCCCAGGCAAGAACACTGGTGTGGGCTGCCATTTCCTCCTCCAGGGGTTCTTCCTAATCCAGGGATGGGAACCAAATCTCCTGCACTGCAGGCAGATTCTTTACCACCGAGCCACCAGGGAAGCCCACGGTGGAGAGTAAATGCGGGCAATCCTTTCAAGAAATGTGAGCCAAAGAGGGAGAGAATTGGCAAAGGTTACAATACCTGGTATTTGTTTTCTTCTTAGAACTTATCATTATTTATAATTTTATTTGCTTATTTTTTTCTACTCAATCAATAATCTAGTTGGTAAGAAAGACGGCAAATCATGTGACGCAAGCTGTGTGTGCTTCCTCTTTACTGTTGCATTCCCAACAGAACTAATACAGTCAATAGTGTGTCATTCACTCAGTTGTGTCCAACTCTTTGTGACTCCATGGATTGTAGACCACCAGGCTCCTCTGTCCATGGAATTCTCCAGGCAAGAATATCGGAGTAGGTTGCTATTCCCTTCTCCAGGGTATCTTCCCAACCCAGGTTTGGTCTTCTGCACTGCAGGCAGATTCTTTACCATCTGATGAATAAATGAGTGAGACAAGCTTGCATGTTTCGTTGATCTCTCTGGAGCAAAGCTTTGTCCAGCTTACACATGGAGACACTGGTTCTTGTTTGGTTTCTGAAATGTGAGTCACTCATATGCCCAGCCATTATAATCAGATTTTATTTAGCCTTTAGGCTAAATAAAGGGCTTCCCTGATAGTTCAGTCGGTAATGAATCCGCCTGCAATGCAGGAGATGCTGGTTCTATTCCTGGGTCGGGAATATCCACTGGAGAAGGGATAGGCTACCCACTCCACCAAGTATTCTTGGGCTTCCCATATGGTTCAGCTGTTAAAGAATCTGCCTGCAATGCAGAAGACCTGGGTTTGATCCCTTGGTTGGGAAGATTCCTTAGAGAAGGGAAAGGCTACCCACTCCTGTATTCTGGACTGGAGAATTCCATGTCCTGGAGAAATCCATGGCATTGCAAAGAGTCAGACATGACTGAGCAACTTTCAGTTTCACTTTATGCTAAAAATATACATGTGAGAACAAACTTAGTCTCATCTGATCTGACACTTGCCTATACATTCTATCTCTATTTCATCAGAAAGCTTCCCAGGTATAACAAGCATCAAAGCAGTTCAGTCTTTGACATGGTTAATGAATCCATCCCTTCTTCTAAAGAGAGAAGGTACAGGGAGATCTGCCCAGCAGGGGAAAATGTAGGAATAGGATATTCTGAAAACAAGAGCTGGCATTAAGGAACCAGAACTGCTGGGGGGAATTCAGAAAGAAAGAAACTGCACATGGGTGGGGACTGTCACAGGCCTCAGCTTGTCTGGGATGAACCTTGCCCTGTATTCTTTAACTGCCTTAGTTTTGATCAGTGGCTCATGAAATAAACAATGATTTATTTCCAGTTGATAACAGAAAAAGATCTGCCTTGCAGAGAAAGTTGAAGTATTATTTACCAGCAATCCTGGTTTGAAAACCAATCATTTGTGAGTTTCCAACAGTGAATGATGCACCACAGAAACTGAGTTGGTGGCTCGCCCATCTCAGCACTGAATGTGAACCAAAATGAATCATGGGCACTAAACAACCAGCTGTACTTGGTGACACTGAGACTTTGTTGTTGTCACATTCAGTCTGCAGAAAGCTGATGGACAGTTATGATGGGAGTGATTTAAACAAAAATTGACAGCTCTTCTGAAATACTAATTATCTCCTGAATAGAAAACTTTAATTCTAACCAGCAGGTTTTGACCAAAGCCCACAAAAACAAGCACTTTTTTTTAAGGAGGACGTTTTTATGCTAGCAAAGACAGTTTAAGACATTTGTACTGTGGTACTTTGTATATAAATATATATATAGGATAAAGATAAATACCTCAAAATACTCCACTAATAGTTACTAGGGAAATAGCAAGAGTAAAGATAATATTTGGGTTTTCTAACAGGCAGAGTCATAGAAATACTTGGAGTTTTGTTAATATGAAAGGCTTGCATTTTTATTCTATTAGAGAAAGTGGGATGGGGCGCATTCATGAGAAAGAAGGAAAAGACAGGCAAGGATTCCTACACAGCTGAGATGAATTGAGACACTAAACTTGGTTAAATGCTACATTTTTTCTTCTAGAATTTATTGTTTCTATTTTAATTTTGTGCATTTATACTATTATATGTGAACTCAGGGACCTTAGAAAACATGACCTATACTTTAGAAAATAATAAGTATGATTTAGGCCCCCCAGCACTGGGGAGTACTCCATATGACCAGTAAATTTAAAACTGAAGAGGAATAATTCTGTTCTACCAATAACTGTTACACAGGAAAACTATGTAGTATTTCCAACCCATTATTAAAGGGCATTTTCTTTCAAAGATTTATAAATCAAAGGATTGTTCCTGGGCTCAGGGTTGCTATTCCAGGGCTTAGCAATTAAAAGCCTATAATAGGGAGGTTCACGTGTGCTAAGCTGCTTCAGTTGTGTCTGACTCTGTGACCCTATGGATTGTAGCTTGTCATGCTCCTCCATCCATGGGATTCTCCAGGCAAGAATACTGGAGTGGGTTTCCATGCCCTTCTCCAGGGGATCTTCCCAACTCAGTGATAGAACCCACATCTCCTACTTGTCCTGCATTGGCAAGCAGGTTCTTTACCATAGTGCCACCTGGGAAGCCCCATAAGAAGGAAGTACTAGTAAGTAAGATAACACCAATTTATTGAATTCCTTTTCCTTAAACAACTCACCTTTAAGAGATGAGGTATTTGTTTTAATTTAAATTTTAAATTATAAAATTTCAGCGTCAGTGTGTGGCTAATGTTGTCTCTGTAGAAACATACCCCATGCTATTTAAATTGACTTTTTAGTGTAGGTAAAGCACATAATTTGTAACCAAGATAATTTTTTTTTAAACTGAAAAAAGACATTTCTAAACATTTTTCAGAAAAAAACTCTTAAGCACTATCAGTCTTTTAATAAACATATCAGTTAATCAAAAAGTCAAAATACTTTTAATTATCCTCATCATTTTCAATGAAGTCTTCTATCTAAAGAAATTTTCAGTAATGTCATAGAGTATCTTAGATTTTACAGTTCTCACCAAAGTAGTCAACATGACAAGGGTGTATTTAATGCTTACTGTGTACCAGGAACACAGACCTAGGGACACGGTAAGATGCTGTCATGCTCTCAAGTAATGTGATTTGAGCAGAAATATGGAGAGAACTGAGTCACCATTTGACTTTAATACATTTCTTTAAACTTTTAAAGATTTTAAATTTAAAACTCTATTAACTATTTATTCTCTATCTTCCTACTAAAACATGAGAATAATAAACAGTAAATTGTCATTACAGAATTTAAGAGATTTTCATTCAATATCTGGGCAGCAAATAATTTGAAATGAGCTCTATCTCTTGGGGGAAAAATGAATATGCTCTGGATGAAACAAATACATTAATAACCAAATCAGTAAACTATATTTAAATTCTCCTGAGAAATATTAATTTTTAAATATAAATGTTCCTTTAGTTTTCTCTCTTACCTTATGAATCCCCTCACTGTTCCTCTTTCCTCCTCTCCTAAACATGGGTTTACCCTTGATACAAGAGAGGTAAAAGTCTGGAATCTATCAGCAACATTCCAGAAAACCATTCTTGGCAAGCTATTCACTGATGGTAATTTTAGAGTGAAGTCTCACTGACACTTTGCATTTTAATATTATTTGATATACCACCAGCATTTCACTGTCTCTTGATGGTCTCTCTTTTCTTAGAATCCATGACACACCTTTTTCGGAATTTTCATTCTTTTTGTCCCCTCTTTCTCTGTCTTCTCTGAAGATGCCTCTTCTGCCTGTTCCTAGATAAAAGAGCTCTGCAGGTTTATTCTAGCACATCTTTTCACTCTGTGTGTGTGTGTGCGCGCGCGTGCTAAGTCACTGCCATTGTGCCATACTCTTTGCAACCCTATGGACCATAGGCTGTCAGGCTCCTCTAATCACGGGATCCTCCAGGTAAGAATACTGGAGTGGGTTGCCATGCCCCCCTCCAGGGCATTTTCCTGACTCAGGAATCGAACCCGCTCTCTTATGAGTCCTGCATTGGCAGGCAGTTCTTTACCTCTATCGTCACCTGGGAAGCCCTCTGTTTATTCTACACCCACTCAAACACTGTATATATATAGATAATGACATCTACAACAGTATAAAAATGTAAATCAAAATACAAATGTTAGTTGTATTTTTGTCTCAGACATCACTCCTTAGCTTCACGTCCACATAGAGAACTGCACAGTAGGTACCTCAATTAGTACAAGTTCAACATGCTCAAGTCTGGATTCACTACACCTCTTTTTAAGACTTGGTCCTCCACCAGGATCTCCTATCTCAGTGAGTACCATAATCACCTTTTCAGTGGCTCAAGCCTAACCACTCAACAATACCCTGAACTTCCTCTGCCTGACCTCAATCAACATTCCTAACCAATCATCATGTTTCTGGCTACTCCTTATCCTGGATGATATCTCACCCCTAGGTAAACCATCCCTATAGCTCACCTCAAACTATATCATAGCACTTACACCTTGGTAGGTATTTCCTCCAACTACCATATTTCTCACAGGACAGAACATTATGCTGTCAGAGTCCTTATTTTCTCTTTCAAAGTTGTATTCTCAGCATTATAGAGAGCACCTGGTGCTCATACCAGTTGTAACATCTGCTGTTGTTCAGTTGCTCAGTTGTGTCCAACTCTTTTCAAGCCCATGGACTGCAGCACACCAGGCTTCCCTGTCCTTCACTATCTCCCTGAGTTTGCTCAAACTCATGTCCGTTGAGTCAGTGATGCCATCCAATCATCTCATCCTCTGTCATCTCCTTCTCCTCCTGCCCTCAATCCTTCCCAACATCAAGGTCTTTTCCAATGAGTCACCAGTTTGCATTAGGTGGCCAAAGTATTGTAGCTTCAGTTTTAGCATCAGTCCTTGCAGTGAATATTCAGGGTTGATTTTTTTTTTCAGGATAGACTGGTTTCATCTCATTGCTTTCCAAAGAACTCTCAAGAGTCTTCTCCAACTCACAATTTGAAAGCATCAGTTTTTGGCATTCAGCTTTCTTTATGGTCCAACTGTCACATCCATACATGACTACCAGAAAAACCATAGCTTTGACTATAGGGACCTTTGTCAGCAACATGATGTCTCTGCTTTTTAATACACTGTCTAGATTTTTCTTTGGAGAAATAAATGTCAACCCACTCCAGTATTCTTGCCTGGAAAATTCCATGGACAGAGGAGCCTGTGGACTACAGTCCATGGGATCTCAAAGAGTCAGACATGACTGAGCAACTGAGCATACATAGGTGTGTCATAACTTTTCTTCCAAGGAGCAAGCATCTTTTAATTTCATGGCTGCAGTCAGCATCCTCAGTGATTTTGGAGCCCAAGAAAATAAAAACTGCCATTGTTTCCATAGCACCCCATAATACCAGGTAAAGCAATATAGTAACAACTGACATGCAATGGTAAGTAATAAAGTCAGGAAGGAAAGTCAGGCAACCTGCTCCAGTTGTGCTTCTAACCACTTCTAACCACATTGTACCCGTGCTTAAGCATTTACTTAAATAAGTTAATGAAAAGAAGACTTTTTCTTAATTCAGCAAAATTATGTCTTGAAGGGCATGGGTATTAATGCCCAGGCATAAATATATGATTGAGAGTTAAATCCCTAAGGCATAAATATAAAATTTACTTTTTACATGAAAATCACCAAGTGATATATAACACATCAGTCTGACAAAACACAATGCAATATCAGTCATCTTTTTATTCAGCAGTAGGAAACTCAACATTTAGCAAGAAAACCAGGTGAAGCATATCCTTGGATCCATCCACTGTGAAGTAGCCAGATTTAAATGAAGCCTGTTAACTCAGTGTAGTGTAAAAACTGAAGGTGACTGATTCAATAGGTACACTTACATGACCTGGGCTAAAAATGTTCTGCTTTTCCTCACAGAGGTAGCTTTTAATTAAAGATAGACAACTGCATAAAGAACCATGTTGAGGTGGAAGGAAGGCTGAAGGCAAAAAAACAAAATCCGTCCAGACAGAAGATATGGGCTCATTTATTACTTGGAAAGTGAGGCAAAAAATCTGTGCATACTCTAGTTGCCTCTGGAACCTTTCATGAATTATTGTCTACTGCAAAAATTTTGCTATAATGATGATGGAATTATACAGAACATATTAAATTATAATTAGTTTCCTCTCTATTAAAAATCAATATGCAGTACTTTTCTAGTTAAAAATGTAGAGTCAGAGAATCTTGAAGTTTGATGAAAATTTTAAGTGATTTTTTTCTCATTCAATGTGAAAATCCTGTATAGCATCCCTGAAGGATTATGTAGTAGTCTTAGCAGGAATACTTCCACTGATGGGGAATTTAGCAGTACATCAGGCAGGCTCATTCAGCACTCAGAGACGTTATTAGGGCATTCTTTCATACTTGGACCTAAATCTGTTTCGTGGGACTTACACTCATTGACTCATATCTTAGTCCATTTGGGCTGTAATGGCAAAATATCACATACTGGGTGACACATATACACCAGACATTTATTTCTCACTATTCTGGAGGCCTGAAGTCCAAGATGAAGGTATCAGCATGGTTGAGTTTGGTGAGACCCTCCTTCCTAATATATAACTGGTGCCTTCTCAATGTGTCCTCACATGGTAGAACGGGCTATGGCCTTTCTTTATAAATGCACTAGTCCCATTTCTACAGGCACCACCATCACCACCTAAGCACCTTCCAAAGGTTTCACCATCACACAGGGCATCAAGAATTCAACACAGGAATTTTGGAGGGATGCAAACATTCAGACTATAACAGTCCATATTCTGCTCTCTGGAGTAAAGCAGACAGAATTACTCTCTAACACCTTAATCTTACAATAGAAAATAGCATTGCAGAGCTGAAAAGGACTGCACAAAATAACAAACATCCCTTTTATAGGAAAGAAAATGGAAATTCAAAGTAGAAATATAGGACATACATCTGGATATTAGTAAAGCTATTACTAAAACCCTTCTGACTGATATTTCCCCAATTCTCCAGTCCTTTTTATTACTTTATTTCATTTATTATTATTGTTATCATGTTACTCTCCCACACATATATATTAAGACAATAATCATTTCTTGATTAGCTCTTGTCTGGTCAAATAACCTTGTTGCTGCTGCTGCTAAGTCACTTCAGTCGTGTCTGACTGTGCGACCCCAGAGACAGCAGCCCACCAGGCTCCTCTGTCCCTGGGATTCTCCAGGCAAGAACACTGGAGTGGGTTGCCATTTCCTTCTTCAATGCATGAAAGTGAAAAGTGAAAGTGAAGTCACTCAGTCGTGTCTGACCCTCAGCGACCCCAAGGACTGCAGCCTTCCAGGCTCCTCCATCCATGGGATTTTCCAGGCAAGAGTACTGGAGTGGGGTGCCATTGCCTTCTCCTAATAACCTTGTTAGACTTGAGTAATAACCATAATACTCAAAGTAGAAAAACAAGCATCAGCTCATTTGTTTCTCAGTCAAGAATAAAAATAATCATGATCAAAGGTTGCCAGCCGAAACCATAAGGGCACTAGACAAAGTACTTTTAAAAAATATATAAAGTGAAAAAGTTAGTTTAAAACTCAACCTTCAAAAAGCTAAGATCATGGCATCCAGTCCCATCAGTTCATGGCAAATAAATGGGAAATGATGGAAACAGGAAGAGACTTTATTTTGGGGGGCTCCAAAATCACTGAAGATGGTGACTGCAGTCATGAAATTAAAAGACACTTGCTCCTTGGAAGAAAAGCTTTGACCAACCTAGATAGCATATTAAAAAGCAGAGATGTTACTTTGCCAACAAAGGTCCATTTAGTCAAAGCTATGTTTTTTCCAGTAGTCATGTATGGATGTGAGAGTAGGACTACACAGAAAGATGAGCACCAGAGAATTGATGCTTTTGAACTATAGTGTTGGAGAAGACTCTTGAGAGTCCCTTGGACTGCAAGGAGATCCAACCAATCAATCCTAAAGGAAATCAGTCCTGAATATTCATTGGAAAGGCTGATGCTGAAGCTGAAACTCCAAAATTCTGGCCACCTGATGCAAAGAACTGACTCACTGGAAAAGATCCTAGTGCTGGG
>SJYX01016225.1:162239-173456 GCA_006410675.1 Oreotragus oreotragus
AAAAAAAAAAAAAAGTATATAAGCAAACCTGAAAAATAAAGAAATTGGATCAGTTTCTGGAAAGACTGATTCCTCCGTGTCGTTTCTCTCTTGCTCCCCATTTTGCCGGCTGAATTTCCATCTGGTATGTGGGTACTCACCAAGCCTACTAACTTTGCCTGGGCTTCTAAGATCAGACCGGGGAGGCTTCAGTGCCTCCTCTCCTTTGGGAGAACGGAAAGATGCCTGTGGCCTATGTAGGTGGTGATTGGTATTCCACGTAAACCAAGTTATTCAGCCTCTTTTTCTCCACTAACTTTCCTACTACACTATCCGTTTCTAATCTCTCTATATATCTGTAATTAAATAAGTTTTTTCCTAGGACGCCTACTCTGTCTCCCCTTCGAATTACCCTGGATCTACCAGGGCTGGACCCCAGCAGCACTGAAATATGTATAATATCATATAAGAAAAGAATCACCAGTCTAGGTTCGATGCAGGATACAGGATGCTTGGGGCTGGTGCACTGGAATTACCCAGAGGGATGGCATGGGGAGGGAGGTGGGAGGGAGGTTCAGGATTGGGAACACGTGTACACCCATGGCAGATTCATGTTGATATATGGCAAAACCAATACAATATTGTAAAGTAAAAAAATAAATAAATAAAAACATCCATCAAGATGATCTTATATAAGGAAGCATCTTAAGATACTGTTAACTTCTCCACAGAAACAAAAACATAATATTTAAATTAAATGCCATATTCTTTTAAAATGTTTCTAAATCAGAAATTCCAAAATTCAAATATTTCTTGATGTGTTGAGATTTTTACCTATACTACTAGTCAAAATAGTGACTTCCTTTTTCTCCCTTTTCCCTTTCAATGGTACGAACCCTTTAAAAAATATGTTTATTTATTTATTTCACTGCATCAGGTCTTAGTAGCAGCACGTGTGATCTTTCATTGTGGCATGCAGGCTCTTCTCTAGTTGTGGCACATGGGCTAGTTGCCTTGAGGCATGTAGGATCTTAGTTCCCAGATCAGGGACTAAACGCATATGTCCTGCTTTGGGAGGTGGGTTTTTAAAAAATGGACCACCAGGGAAGTCCCATAACTTGAACCCTTTTGTGGCATATTTATTATAATTATCCAGCATTTTCTCAAAAATGTTCTACCTCTTTTTCTCACACGCAAAGATCCTGACATCTTGGGTAAAGTCACATCACCACTGTGATGTTTTTCCCTGTTCCTTCCAGCTGTGGTTCTTGAGTCATCCTTCTTATGTCACACATCCCTTTCCACCTTCTATTTTACTCATTTATGTACTATTTCCCCGCTCTTCTCTACATTTTAGAATTCTTGAAGGTGAAGGGAAACAAATACAAAGACTTCAAAATATTTGCTCAAAGAAGATACAAGGAAATGAATTGATACAAATGCATGCTTGTTTTTACAAAAGCATTAACAGCAAGAAAGGGGTAAGAGGTTAAGAGGTACAAATTCTTATATATAAAATAAATAAGCTAAAATGATATATTGTACAACACAGGGAATATAGTCAATATTTAATAATAACTTGAAATAGAGTATAATCTATAAAATACTGAATTATGTTGTACACCTGAAACTAATATAATACCGTAAATCAACTATACTTCAATTTTAAAAAGCACAAAAATGCATTAACAAAGCAAACTGCTTACTGGCCACATCTCATATTAATAGTTTCAGCCAATATTAAAAATAATCATAAGTAAATAACCTATTACAAAAGTATTTTTAAAAAGCTGATAGAGATGGGGAATATACTTTTTCTAATAAAAGAAAATGTATTTGTGTATGTACACACACATGTTCCTTTTTTCACAAAATATACCTTCCTTTTAAGAGAATAATATTTCCTTAATTATATATTTAGCTGATAAAGCTCAAATTCAAACAAAACAAATTCAAAATTAAGAAACTATATAGGATGAGATATACTGAATTGAGTAAGGAAACATTTTCATCATCCATTAAAATATACTTTTTCATGCTCTTTTAAATTGTTAACATTACATTTAAGTGTGACTTCCAACAATGATCTGACTGGAATGGAATGGGTGAGATTTAATTATTTATGATGAAAGATTTTGACTGGGTAGAGGGAGGATGTCTTGTGGATCAGTGACCCCTTCAATACTACTGGAATTTNTAAAATATACTTCTTCATGCTCTTTTAAATTGTTAACATTACATTTAAGTGTGACTTCCAACAATGATCTGACTGGAATGGAATGGGTGAGATTTAATCATTTATGATGAAAGATTTTGACTGGGTAGAGGGAGGATGTCTTGTGGATCAGTGACCCCTTCAATACTACTGGAATTTCTGTGGAAGGCACTCCAATTCTCAGGCAAGCCCTTTTGATGTGCTATTCAACATCTAAGAAATGGTCTGTAAAAACACTCACTGGCATGCTAGTGATTAAGATGAAATCAGAACAGAGGGTGAGGAGCAAGTCTCCAGGAAATATTCACTCATTTCTTCTCTATACTCTCTTTTCAACATCACTTCTTGGATAGAACTCCCAAGCTTTTCTTGGTTGATGAGAACCAAAGCAAGTTCATGGACCATCACTAACACTGTGAATTTATTATACCTTTGTCTAACTCAGGGCTTACATCAATTTTGTGTGTGATGTAGTTTTACTACTGAATCTGAAGATTCAAGTATAAGTAGTCTTAATATAAACTTTCAGTTTATTTCTTTAAATTGTTAATGACTTTGGTAATTGTGGATGCAAGTAATATTATGAATTCAAAAGGAAAAACACTGGTTTCATCTACTTTTAAAGGAAACTTATTAATTACTTTATTATTTATTTTCTTCATGACACTTTACAAGATTTTATTTTCTCACTCAGACTACTGCCTATAGATTGTATCTTCAATCAAAAAAAAAGATTCATGATATTTAACAGAATGAACAAAGGGAAGATGATAGAATAAAAGTGAACCATGAATCAAGTGAGTTACATGCTTACAAGAAAATGAGTAAAGACAAAAACAGAGACATTTAAATTCCATATATTCTTGGGCATAAAAAGTTTTATATCATAACTCCCCTTGAGGAAAGAATTGCTATTCTTCCGAATATAATGACTTCATCCACTATTCCTTCATAACCGTCTCGAATAACAATTCTCTTGTCAAATTTTATTTTTTACAAAACCTCAAGGTTAAGTAAATAAATACTTAAATAAATATTTCATGTCTCACCAGTTTTGTAACAGATTTAATTAATTCTGTTCAGCAATATTTATCCTGTTTCAGAAAGTGGCTGCATGGTAATAAATATTTTCAAGGTACCGAATGATTACTGGGTGGATTTTATTCAATTTTCAATGTTTTCTCCAGGGCACTTTCTGGGAAATACTTATTATATTTTCTAGAAGGAGGCAAGCTGCTGCTATATACCAATTATTACAGCAGCATGTTTTGTAAAAATGACATTCAAGGATAAAGGCTTTTTTCAGGAAAAAGGCAAGATGAGGCAAAGAACATTTTTCTGATGCTAGACAGCTGGTCTTTTTCACCCCCAGCTCCAACTCTTTATTTTAAGTCATATCATCAGATCAATGTCAGGTCACTTGCAGCTAAATTGGCAGGAGAAGAGACAGTCATTAAAGGGATGCATTCAATATAGAAAAATCCAATTACCTTCTGCATTAGAGAAATCAAATGCATTTCGTATGTTGGTCAAGGACAGTCTTTGTGGGAAAAGTTGCAGGAAAGGGGTTGCTGAGGACAATGCAAAAAAAGGTTGCTGTGTCCACAAATACAATGCAAAACTTGCTGATGCTTCTCTCTAAGGAAGATTATTAGAATTTGAAATTGTGGGACTTTCTCAGCTGAGAGATATTTGTTTAACTCTTTGAGTTTCACAATTGTTCCCTTATCCTTTCCTCTTTACTAGGTCTTTGCACAAAATTTAGAACTTCATTATGTTCCTTATTGCATTATGCCTTGAAGATAGTTTTACTCAGTAGAATACAAGCTTATTGTAAGGTTTGATAAATGACAACCCACTCCAGTATGCTTGCCTTAGAACTCCATGGACAGAGGAGCCTGGCAGGCTATAGTGCAGGGTTGCAAACAGTCAGACATTACTGAGCAACAAACACTTTCACTTTTACTTTCATTGTGCAATTTGACCAGAAACATGAATATCGAGTTGTTGTTGTTTTTAGTTCTTTAAATGTTTGGTAGATTTCACCAGTGAAACCATTATGTCCAGGGGCTTTTATTTGTTAGGATATTTTTGATTACTGATTCAGTTTTCTTACTAGTTATAGATCTATTTCTTTATAATGTAGTTTTGGTAGGTTTTGCATTTCTAGGAATTTCTCCATTTCATCTAGATTTATCCCACTTTTTGGTGTATTGTTCATAATAATCTCTTATAATCCTTTTTATTTCTGTAGAATCAATAGTNAGGGGCTTTTATTTGTTAGGATATTTTTGATTACTGATTCAGTTTTCTTACTAGTTATAGATCTATTTCTTTATAATGTAGTTTTGGTAGGTTTTGCATTTCTAGGAATTTCTCCATTTCATCTAGATTTATCCCACTTTTTGGTGTATTGTTCATAATAATCTCTTATAATCCTTTTTATTTCTGTAGAATCAATAGTAATGTCCCCACTTTCATTTAGATCTTAGTAATTTGAATTTTCTCTCTTAACTTAGTCTGTGTAGGCTAAAAGCTCATCATATTTATTGATCTTTTCAAAGAAAAAACTTCTGGTTTCATGAATTTCTGTATTGTATTTCTCCTTTTATAGAGAGGTAGATGAATATCGAGTTTTAAAAGTCAGTGTTAAGTGTTAGTCACTCAGTCATGTCCAACTCTTTGCAACCCCATAGACTATAGCCCACCAGGTTCCTCTGTCCATGGACTTCTCCATGGACAAAATACTGGAGAATACAGTAAAAATATAGCAAAAATACAGCAAAAAATACTGGAGTGGGTAGCTATTCCCTTCTCCAGGGGATCTTCCCAACCCAGGGATTGAACCAGGGTTTCCTGCATTGCAGACAGGTTCTTTACCATCTGATCCACTGAATATGAAAGAAAGTAATCTCTACAGGAATCTAAGTGAAAACTTTGCTCCCATGTGAGTTGAGTGTATGTGATGTGGAGAGTAATAGGGCAGCAGGAAAATAACAATGATGTCAGTAATACCTTACAGTTGCTAGTGAACTTAATGGATTACAAACTCTTAGATGTACTTTTCTTAACAATTATTCAATTTTATGTTGTTATATCCCATCTTTTGTCCATAAAAGAAAATTAGTGAGCAGGGTTACACTGCTGCTGTTGCTGCTAAGTCGCTTCAGTTGTGTCCGACTCTGTGCGACCCCATAGACGGCAGCCCACCAGGCTCCCCTGTCCCTGGGATTCTCCAGGCAAGAACACTGGAGTGGGTTGCCATTTCCTTCTCCAATGCATGAAAGTGAAAAGTGAAAATGAAAGTGAAATCGCTCAGTCGTGTCCGACTCTTAGTGAACCCATGGACTGCAGCCTAACAGGCTCCTCCGTCCTATTAATATTTTGTTCAGCAGTTAGCCTGCCCTACTTCTCCTCCATGTTTTATCTCTAACTAGCTTTAGATTTGGTGCAAAATAATCAACCCCTCTGTGCCTCAGTTTCTTATTCATCATCTTTCTGTGTTAGTTGCTTAGTCCATGGACTGTAAACTGCCAGGCTCCTCTGTCCATAGGATTTTCCAGACAAGAAAACAGAAGTGGGTTGCCATTTCCTTCTCCAGGGGATCTTTCTGACCCAGGGGTCGAACTTAGATCTCCTGCATTGTAGGCAGATTAGATTCTTTACCATCTGAGCCACTGTTCTTCATCTAAGGGCACATAATATATATTAACAGGTGTTATAATAGTAATAATTGATGTTTTGTGGTTGATATCTGGAACTTCTACCCAATCATTCTGCTTCCTGTGACTATGTTGAATAACTGGATCTGGAATCAAAGGGATTAGCAATCAAATCATCACTTCCATAAAGACAAGACCATCATATATTAAAGTGTTAAAAAATGATGAAAATATCCTATAATGTTAAAAATATGTTATAGTTTAAAACTGCTGTTAAAAAGTAAGGCAATGGAGGTCAGCAACCAAAGGCTGCAACAATCTAAGATGGTTTCCTAGAAGATTTATGTAATGTAACTGAGCATTCATTTGCACTTACCTTTTCCAGTCTCATTTTCTTAGCCCAATTATACATGCAGGTACTCAAATGTATGTGGTGATGGTGGTTTAGTCATCAAGCCATGTCCGACTCTTGCAATACTATGGACTGTAGCCCGCCAGACTCCTCTATCCATGGGGTTTTCCCATGGAGTGGGTTGCCATTTCCTTCTCCAAATGTAGGTGCTACATACGGTTTTATGTTTGGCATGTGATATTACTGAAAATACTGATTTATTAAGGATACAATATCAAAATATAATAACAATAACTATAGTTACATAGTGCCTCTCTTGATATAGCTATTATGCAGTGTATTATTTAAGGGATATAGTGCTATTCTATTAAGCATATATGTTAACAGTATTAATGAGCAAATTTACACATACAATTTTGCATTCTCATTTGAAACTGCTCTATTTAACCATATACCTTGAATATTATACAACAGAACATGCAAAGCTATGTAAATAATATCTTCCTTTATTTTTCTCTCCTATATCTTATGAGCATTCTACTGAAATATGGGTCTCCCAGGTGGCACAGTGGTAAAGAATTACCTGCCAATGCAGGTGATGCAAGAGATTCAGTTTCGATCCCTAGGTTGAGAAAATCCTCTGGAGTAGGAAATGGTTACTCACGCCAGTATTCCTGTCTGGAAAATTCCAAGGACAGAGGAGTTTGGTGGGCTATAGCCATTGGGGTCGCAAAGAATTGCACACGACCGAGTTACTGAGCAAACACACACACACACACTACTGAAATATAAAAGGTTTCTATTTTTTCTGATTATTATCTTATGGTAATGATAACCCTGTATGCGAGACAGCAAAAGAGACACAGATGTATAGAATAGTCTTTTGGACTCTGTGGGAGAGGGAGAGGATGGGATGATTTGGGAGAATGGCATTGAAACATGTATAATATCATATATGAAACAAATGGCCAGTCCAGGTTCAACGCATGATACAGGATGCTTGGGGCTGGTGCACTGGGATGGCCCAGAGGTGGATGGTATGGGGAGGGAGGAGAGGGGGTTCAGGATGGGGAACACATGTACACCTGTGGTAGATTCATGTTGATGTATGGCAAAACCAATACAATATTGTAAAGTAAAAAAATAAAAAAATAAATAAAAATAAATAAACTTTATTTAATAGATGTATTTTTATTATTTCTTTCAATGTTATTTACTCCTTAGTACAGCATTGATAAAAATTATTTTCCTGATTATTCTCCCTCTGCCTTCTCCCCCTCCGTCACCTTATTGTACTTATTACCTTACTTTTCCTATTAACTTTTTGATTTGCAAAATATCTTAAATCCCTATTTTTAAATCATCTTTAAATTATTTCTTTCACCCTCATCTAAACCAGATGAGAACATTAGAATATTATACTTTCTTACATCGTATATCATTTCTATGTTGTTATGGTTTGGGAATACATCTACACTCTGGTCTCTAATCAGAAGCCATGTAGTTTTTGGACCTTAGTCCTGCAAACAAATTGCCTCAGTGATCTTTTCTAGCACTATAGCTAGAGTTTTTCCACTACATCCAATGCCTGAACTTTTTTCTACATTCTTTGGGGAGGTTCATGCAAATTCTTTCTTTACACTCCAATTCAGTTCAGTTGCTCAGTCGTGTCCAACTCTGGGACCCCATGGACTGCAGCATGCCAGGCCTTTCTGTCCATCACCAACCCCCGGAGCTTATTCAAACTCATGTACATCAAGTCAGTGGTGCCATCCAACCATCTCATCCTCTGTCATCCCCTTATTCTCCTGCCTTCAATCTTTTCCAGCAACAGGGTCTTTTCCAATGACTGAGTTCTTCGTATCAGGTGGCTAAAGTATTGGAGTTTCAGCTTCAGTATCAGTTCTTCCAATGAATATTCAGGACTGATCTCCTTTAGGATGGACTGGTTGGATCTCCTTGCAGTCCAAGGGACTCTTAAGAGTCTTCTCCAACACCACAGTTCAAAAGCATCAATTCTTTGGCACTCACCTTTCTTTACGGTCCAACTCTCACATCCATACATGACAACTGGAAAACCCATAGCTTTGACAATGGACAATTGTTGGCAAGTAATGCCTCTGCTTTTTAATACACTGTCTAGGTTTGTCAAATCTTTTCTTTCAAGGAGCATCTTTTAATTTCATGGCTACAGTCACCATCAACAGTGATTCTGGAGCCCAAGGAAATAAAGTCTATTACTGTTTCCATTGTTTCCCCATCTATTTGCCATGAAGTGTTGGAACCACATGCCATGATCTTAAACAAAGTCTAGGAGGCTACAGTCCATGGGGTCACAAAGAGTCGCACATGATTGAGCTACTAACACACACAGTAATTAGGCGGAATATGAAGTTACTGAATCACAATTGTTTTCTTTAGAACTGAGGGAATTGTTTCCTTATTTTTAATATTCATATGTGTTAGATTTTATTTTATTAGGCTGTGCCAGGTCTTCATTGCTCTGTGCAGGCTTTCTCTACTTGTAGTGAGAGGGCCTACTCTTGAGGTGCTTGGGCTTCTCATTGCAGTGGCTTCTCTTGTTGCAGAGCACAGGTTCTAGGGCCCGCAGGCTTCAGTAGCTGTGGCACATGGGCTCAGTAGTTGCGGCTTGTGGGCTCTAGAACATGGGCTGAGTAGCTGTGGTGAATGTGTTTAGTTGCTCTGCGGCATACAGAATCTTCCTGGACTGCAATCAAACCCATGGGCCCTGCACTGACAGGTGGATTCTCATCTACTGCCACAATGGAAGTACTAATTTGTATTCATTTTTCATTGGAGGAAAACTATTTGTGATATTGTGTTGATTTCTGCCATATAACAATGTGAATCAGCCAGCCCTCAGTTCAGTCGCTCAGTCATGTCTGACTCTTTGCAACCATAACACTATTGAGTGATGCCAAGGAGAAATATCAGAAAACTGGAACCTGAATTTTTTTTCCATTTTTTTATAAGTGAATTGGATTTTTTTTTATTGCTTGGAAGCCTACAGTATTTTTTTTTAAGTGTAATAATTTTGCTGAGTTTTTTGTTGTCTGTCTCTTTTCTAGACACAACTTGCCTTTTAAGTCTAAAGATTCGAGTCTTTCTTCAGCCTATTAAGTCTTTGGGGCATACTCTTACTTTTTCTGTCTTCGATGTCTACACCTCTTTTTAATTTTACTCCCTCAGTCATATCCTGTACTTTGATTCTGGGTGTGTTGATGAATGTTTCTGGAGATTCCAATTTGACTTTTATTCCTCTGCTTTTTCTCTTCTGCATCTTTTCTTGAGCCTTTTGTCTCTCATTTCTTCTATTGTCTTACACCATCCTCTCTAAATTTTTTTTTCCTCTAAAGTCTTGTTTAGAAATCTTATTTTATAAGGAAAATGATTCTTCTAATTTTATTAGTTCACTGAGATGTTTTCATCAAAATTTTCCTCTGGTTTGTGGTATCATTTTTCTGGTGGAGGATTCAACTATTATTGGACTTTCTTGTTATTTTCTTCCTTTTTATTCTTAATAACAAGATTCTCATACTGGCTCATTTGGAATGGATTGCTTTCTTGGAGAAGGCAATGGCACCCCACTCCAGTACTCTTGCCTGGAAAATCCCATGGATGGAGGAGCCTGGGAGGCTGCAGTCCATGGGGTCGCTAAGAGTCGGACATGACTGAATGACTTCACTTTCACTTTTCACTCATGCATTGGAGAAGGAAATGGCAACCCACTCCAGTGTTCTTGCCTGGAGAATCCCAGGGATGGGTAAGCCTGATGGGGTGCCGTCTTTGGGGTTGCACAGAGTCGAACATGACTCAAGTGATTTAGCAGCAGCAGCAGCCATCTGATTGATGTGAGCTGCTCCTACACTAGCATTCTGCAAGAGGCTCATGTTGATGGGTGGCAGAGCCCTCTCCCAATCAAAATACCTATCCCCATGGAGAGAGTTAAAGCTTAGGCAGGTGGTCCAAGGCCTTTAAGGGGGAAGTGAACATTCTAACTTAAGCTTTCCTTAAGCCTTGTGCACAATATATCTTGCCCAAGAACTGGCCTTGCTTCAGGTTCATAGCTAATGACTACACAACACAATGTTTTACTCATAGAAATGCCTTTCTTAGGCTCTATGCTAATGATTTTAATTGTAACAAATCTTGCCTGGGAACGTGTTTCTCAAGACTTGTCCCTCTGATTACACAGCAACAGTATATATCACCCAGACATTTTCACCCAGAACCCATTCTCCCTGGCTAATCTTGTGCCAAAATTATCTCGGATGTATGCCCTGGGAAAGGATCTGGTGGAATTTTTACAAACCTTGAGGTATTCTTTTTATCTGTTCTAAGCAGCCAGTTGCGAAGTATATAAGGCCCTGCTTAAACTAATGAGGTGGGGTACTCTTTCTATGCCCTTCTGGTGTCTATGTCAGAAGCTTTCTCTGTCCTGTCACTTGAGATAAAATTTTGCTGCACAAAGCTCTGAGTGACTGAGACCTGTCTTTGGTCCCACTGTTAAATCTTCTTCAGAGACCACAAATCCAGTGACACCGTTCAAAGTAAGCTATCACCATTATTCCAGGCCTTTCAGGGAGTACCACCTACCTTGGAGAATTGTCCTTTGCCATCTGAGCCAGAGATCAGTACCCATCATATTTCCACTTGGCACTGTCTTGAAACATAGCTGACTGTCACTACATTTGGCAACCCTCCATCACAGATCAAGCATCTGATTTACTCCTCTTTAAGATAAAATTCATGTATGGATGTGAGAGTTGGACTGTGAAGAAGGCTGAGCACCGAAGAATTGATGCTTTTGAACTGTGGTGTTGGAGAAGACTCTTGAGAGTCCCTTGGACTGCAAGGAGATCCAACCAGTCCATTCTGAAGGAGATCAACCCTGGGATTTCTTTGGAAGGAATGATGCTAAAGTTGAAACTCCATTACTTTGGCCACTTCATGCGAAGAGTTGACTCATTGGAAAAGACTCTGATGCT
>SJYX01016225.1:173516-220659 GCA_006410675.1 Oreotragus oreotragus
GATTTCTTTGGAAGGAATGATGCTAAAGTTGAAACTCCAGTACTTTGGCCACTTCATGCGAAGAGTTGACTCATTGGAAAAGACTCTGATGCTGGGAGGGATTGGGGGCAGGAAGAGAAGGGGACGACAGAGGATGAGATGGCTGTATGGCATCACGGACTCGATGGACATGAATCTGAGTGAACTCTGAGAGATGGTAATGAACAGGGAGGTCTGGTGTGCTGCGATTCATGGGGTCACCAAGAGTCGGACACGACTGAGCGACTGAACTGAACTGAAGATAGTTAGAATCTTTGATACTTATACTCCACACTTTGAGTTCATTGCCTATATCTCCTATCTTAAAATAAAAATTCTATATTACTATTTAAAGTGATTATTAAGAGGCTTCTTTACAACAATATGTATTTTTGGCAATTTTGAGACCATCAAAAATAATTACTACATCTGTGATACATTTGTCTCCTTTTTGAATAGTATCTATCAGATGACCTAAATAACATTCAAAGTTCACTTTTATTTAACATTGTTTTAGATTAATGCCGTCCCCAAATACAACTTTATTCAAAATAAAATAATTAAACATAATATGCGATTTTATAGTCATTTGAACATAAAGCAGGTTAAGAATTTCTGAGAGATTATTTTGAAGAAAAGCTTTGCTTTATATTCAGTATAGTATATATATGTAACAAAATTTTAATTAGGTTATGTGGCTACCTATATTTATCAGATAAGTGAAATTTGAAGAAGTGTTTAGTTGATGGAATGATAAGCATTCTGTAAAAGCATCAATAATTTTCATCTCTTAAAGGTAATAATGCTAATCATTTTCCANCAGTATAGTATATATATGTAACAAAATTTTAATTAGGTTATGTGGCTACCTATATTTATCAGATAAGTGAAATTTGAAGAAGTGTTTAGTTGATGGAATGATAAGCATTCTGTAAGAGCATCAATAATTTTCATCTCTTAAAGGTAATAATGCTAATCATTTTCCAGTAGTTTTCCCATGTCATGAAAATTAGAGCAAAATATGCTATCAGCAAGGACTTCCAAAGTGGCTCACTGGGTAAAGAATCCTCCTGCAATGTGGGAGATGCAGGAGATGCAGGTTTGATCCCTGGGTTGGGACGATCCCCTAGAAGAGAGCAGGGCAACCCACTCCAGTATTCTTCCCTAGAGAATCCCATAGACAGAGGAGCCTGGTGGGCTACAGCCCACGGGGTCGCAAAGAGTTGGACACGACTGAAGTGGCCGAGCAGCACATATGCTATCAGCATATGGCACGGCATGTGATGATCTTAATGGATTTCTCCAATTATTTCTTAAACACTTGAATCAGTGTCCTTGTATAATTGTTATTATGACCAAGATTTGTCTTTTGTTTGTTCATTTTTTAACTTCCTTGTCCAAGTAAGAAAGTAAATTGAGATGATCAGTAATGTAATAATTATCCACTAGAGCTGCAATATTCTTTCCCTGATTTTACTGATGCTACTTTTATTTAGATTGAGGTATATCACACATATTAATTTGTACATATTAATTGTACAAAATTCTTTAGGTGGAATTATGAGCCAGTATTTGGAACTTACTAAGCAAGAATAGCCAATTAATGCCAAATATTCAATACCAAGAAAATCCACATTTTGGCATGTGCTTTGAAATTCCCTACAGTGGTTCATTCAGGGACAGGATGAGAAGTTACAAAGTTTCTTCAATTTGTAATATTGAAGGAACTATTTTTGAGGGCTTTAGTTGCCCAGAGAATTATGGTTCAAGACACACTGATTTACCAATAGCTAAAGCCAACATCAAAATGAGTGAATCTTCACATAGCCAGGCCAAGAAGAAAGACTGCTTATCATTATGAATAACATGAACATGACAGTGAGTAAAAAGTCATTGGTCACAAACCAGGAAATGTCAGCACTTAAATTGGACAGGAGGAAAAGATGGTGAGCAAGGCTCCAGTATTTCTTGAAAATGTTCATTTTACTTCTATGTTTCTANTCTCTTTCAAAACTGAGAAACCACAACTAAATGGATAAGTGTAAATTTTAATCAACTCATAGCTCAGTCAGTCTTCACTTTATAGGGTGTAAATACTGAATTATTAATAACTTTCCTGAGGCACGGTGAATCAGGGGATGCAAAGATCTAAGAAAAAGAAGTGTGAGGGGTTTCTGACTGAGTATACCCAGCTTGCAATCATTAATTAAATTTGCAACAATCCATTTCACATTACCTGCAGAATCACAGCCACAGGCAAATGTAGAACACAAACAGGTTATAAGTACATAAACAATTCTGTTACACTAAAGGTTTGTGATTATACACGTGGAAAGGGTAGATTGCTTTAAGATTTAGGTGATGGGACTGCCAAGCAATTATTCATGTGGTATTAAGCCTTAAATGATCTATAACACTAAATCTTTGGTGTAAAGAAGAAAAGGAAGACAGATGTTCAATATTTGCTAAGTATATTTTTGTTCATCCAGCAACATTTGCAGATTTAGATAACTGACCATTTTGCCCACAAAGAGTTGGGTATCTCTGTGTTCTAAAGCATTGTCTCCTTCCTAAAATGGTCTGCACTGCATTATAAACAATGCTTCTATAAGAAACCAGTGAGGAATGGGCTTTTCTTACTGGAAATGCTACTTGCATCTCTTTAATGGTTTATAACTCAATCTTTTAAGTCTGAGAAATACAGCTGGGATAACTAGTTTGTCAGCATGAGTTATGTGATGGGTCTTAGATGTTTTACAAGCCACACTTACNCCTTAGTCGGCAAAGTAATGTCCCTGCTTTTTAATATGCTATCTAGGTTGGTCATAACTTTCCTTCCAAGGAGTAAGCGTCTTTTAATTTCATGGCTGCAGTCACCATCTGCAGTGATTTTGGAGCCCCCCAAAATAAAGTTTGATACTGTTTCCTTTGTTTCTCCATATATTTTCCATGAAGTGATGGGACTGGATGCCATGATCTTAGTTTTCTGAATGTTGAACTTTAAGCCAACTTTTTCACTCTCCTCTTTCACTTTCATCAAGAGGCTTTTTAGTTCCTCTTCACTCTCTGCCATAAGGGTGGTGTCATCTGCATATCTGAGGTTATTGATATTTCTCCTGGCAATCTTGATTCCAGCTTGTGCTAATTCCAGCCCAGCGTTTCTCATGATGTACTCTGCATAGAAGTTAAATAATCAGGGTGACAATATACAGCCTTGACATATTCCTTTTCCTATTTGGAACCAGTCTGTTGTTCCATGTCCAGTTCTAACTGTTGCTTCCTGACCTGCATACAGATTTCTCAAGAGGCAGAACTAGCCCCAAACCCTGATGCTCCTTGGGCCTTTATCCTAAGCTATAATGTTCACCTCACTCTACACTCAGTGCACTCAGCAAGCCCCATGACATCTATGATCATCTGTTGGCCACAGATGTCAGAATATGTATCTCCAACAATGTACTCTTGCCAAGTAATGAGCCTTCAGGGATCTTTCAGCCCTCTCAAACTCAGCATCATAATCCCATCCTCATTTGCAATAAATTCCTCCTTCTCCAGTGCTCTACTCTCACTGAATGACATGAAGATCTTCCCAGTTTTATAAGCCAGAAACAAGGGTCATCCTTGGCTCCTCCCCCTTTTCTGTGACCACCACTAGTTATCACAGCATTTTCTCACCACATCCTCCAACCTATCTCTCAAATAAGGCTCCCATTCTTCTGTCTCTACCATAATCACCATCTTCTTCGGCCTGAACTCCTGATATTTCTGCATTAATGCTTCATTTTCTCCAAAACAGTCTCCATTTTCCTGCTAAAGTTGTGAGCAAATTTGCTTAAATAGTTTCTTATACTCTTACAATTCAAGACAATTGCCATAGCCTTAAAAAAAAAAAAAAAAAGCCTTTGAGAGCTGGTCCTTCAATCTTTGCAGCTCTTTCTCTTTACTCCTGCATTTCAGGCAGAATCCTGAGACTTCAAGGTCCTTATACTTTCCTGAATCTCTCTTTGGAGTTTTTTTCGTTTTGTTGCTTCTCCCTAAGGTTCCATATTCTTGCTGCCAATGCCACTTTTCCACCTAAAGACTGATTTTCAATTTTCACATGCCAGTATTAAAAAAAAAAAAAAAAAAGTCGTGTCTGACTCTTTGCGACCCCATGAATTGCAGCACGCCAGGCCTCCCTGTCCATCACCATCTCCTGGAGTTCACTCAGACTCACGGCATCGAGTCAGTGATGCCATCCAGCCATCTTATCCTCTGTCGTCCCCTTCTCCTCCTGCCCCCAATCCCTCCCAGCATCAGTCTTTTCCAATGAGTCAACTCTTCCCATGATCTCCTTAAATAAGTTCTGTATAATGCTTATCAAAATGTTTGTCTAAATGCTAGACACATTTTTAAATATATGTTTCTGTTAAATTGTAAACCCTATTAAAGAACAGATCATGTGTATCTTCTTTGTAAGTGTATCCCCAGAAACTAATATAGCATTAGTTATAAAATATTCATTTAATATATCTTTGTTGAAATGATATTAAAGTTATTCATATTCTGACCTAAAAAATAAATATATATAAAAATGTAATAGGCAAAATTTCACTGCCATGTTATAAATTAAGTCAAAAGAAGTAAACAATTTAGGTTACAAAACTCAAAGAATAATAAAGTATATTAGCAGAGTTTAGAAACATTTTCTGTGAAAGGGAGTAATCACTTAAGATTTTTGGTGTTTATAACTTCTGTCATAACTTCTCAGCTCTGTAAATGTCCCACAAAAAGTCATACACAATATGGAAACAAATGAGTGTGGCTGCATTCCATTAAAACTTTATTTACAAAAACGAACAGTGGGTTGGATTTGGCCAATGGGCCAGAGTTCTCTGACTCCTTTAGTAAAGTATCTGTACAACAGTGTATTTGGCAATCTTTAAGGAATAGGAGAATTTATTTCAGATGACCATTATATCTACTGCTGTGGGAAAGAATCACTTAGAAGAAATAGAGCAGCCCTCATAGTCAACAAAAGAGTCCAAAATGCAGTACTTGTGTGCAATCTCAAAAATAACAGAATGATCACTGTTCATTTCCAAGGCAAACCATTCAACATCACAGTAATCCAAGTCTATGCCCCAATCAACAATGCTGAAGAAGCTGAAGATGAATAGTTCTATGAAGATCTACAAGACCTTCCTGAACTAACACCCAAAAAAGGTGGCCTTTTCATCATAGTGGACTGGAATGCAAAAGTAGGAAGTCAAGAGACACCTGGAGTAACTGGAAAATTTGGCCTTGGAGTGCAAAATGAAGTAGGGAAAAGGCTAATAAGAGTTTTGCCGGGAGAACGAACTGCTAATAGCAAACACCATCTTCCAACAACACAAGAGAAGACTCTACACATGGACATTACCAGATGGTCAATAGCAATTTCAATTTGATTATATTCTTTGCAGCCGAAGATGGAGAAGCTCTATACAGTCAGCAAAAACTAGACCAGGAGCTGAATGTGGCTCAGATCATGAACTCCTTATTGCCAAATTCATACTTAAATTGAAGAAAGTAGGGGAAACCACTAGACCATTCAGGTATCTAAATCAAGTCCCTTACTATTATACAGTGGAAGTGACAAATAGATTCAACAGATTAGATCTGATAGAGTGCCTGAAGAACTATGAATGGAGGTTTGTGACATTGTACAGGAGGCAGTGATCAAGACCATGCCCAAGAAAAAGAAATGCAAAAAGGCAAAATGGTCATCTGAGGAGGCCTTACAAATAGCTGAGGAAAGAAGAAAAGTAAAAGACTAAGGAGGAAAGGAAAGATATACCCATCTGAATGCAGAGTTCCAAAGAATAGCAAGGAGAGATAGGAAAGCCTTCCTCAGAGATCAGTGCAAAGAAATAGAGGAAAGCATTAGAATGGGAAAGACAAGAGATAGCTTCAAGAAAATTAGAGATACCGAGGGAATATTTCATGCAAGATGGGCTCTATAAAGCACAGAAATGGTATGGACCTAACAGAAGCAGAAGATATTAAGAAGAGGTAGCAAGAATACACGGAAGAACTGTACAAAAAAGATCTTCATGACCCAGATAACCACAATGGTGTGATCACTCACTTAGAGCCAGACATCCTGGAATGTGAAGTCAAGTGGGCCTTAGGAAGCATCACTGTGAAAAAGCTAGTAGAGGTGATGTAATTCCAGTTGAACTGTTTCAAACCCTAAAAGATGATGTTGTGAAAGTGCTGTACTCAATATGCCAGCAAATTTGGAAAACTCAGCAGTGGCCACAGGACTGGAAAGGTCCATTTTCATTCCAATCCCAAAGAAAGTCCAATGCCAAAGAATGCTCAAACTACCACACAACTGCACTCATCTCACATACTAGCAAAGTAATGCTCAAAATTCTCCTAGCCTGGCTTCAACAATACATCAACCATGAACTTCCAGATGTTCAAACTGGATTTAGAAAAGGCAGAGGAACCAGAGATCGAATTGCCAACATCTGCTGGATCATTGAAAGAGCAAGAGAGTTCCAGAAAAACCTACTTCTGCTTTACTGACTATGCCAAAGCCTTTGACTGTGTGCATCACCATAAATTGTGGAAAATTCAAGAGATGGGAATACCAGACCACCTTGCCTGCTTCTTGAAAAATCTGTATGCAGGTCAAGAAGCAACAATTACAACTGGACATGAAACAATGCACTGGTTCCAAATTTGGAAAGGCTGTATATTGTCACTCTGCTTATTTAACTTATATGCAGAGTACATCATGCGAAATGCTGGGCTGGATGAAGTACAAGCTGGAATCAAGATTGCTGGGAGAAATATTAATAACCTCAGAATGTTTTTCACATGGCAGGATGGTGCTAAGCTCTACAGGCCTTAACCCTATTTAACCCCCTCAACACCAGCACGAAGTAGGAACCATGATCGCCTCCACTTTACAGATGAAGTAAGGCATAGGGAGATGATAGCCACAGATTCAAAATTCAAATTCAAGTCTCTCATTCTTAAATGACTCATCCAAGTTTTTGATCTGGTACCACTTACGTCAGAATTTCCTGGATCACTCATCTGAAAATGTACATTCCCCAATCTGGGGTTCAGGAATCTGTGTCCTTTTTTAAAAACTATTTATTTATTTATTTGGCTGTGCCCGGTCTTAGCGGCAGCGTGTGGGACACTTGGTCCTCCTTTCAACACGTGGGACCTTCCGTCACGCCATGAGAACTCTTAGTTGCAGCATGTGGGGTCTAGTTCCCTGACCAACAATGGAACAAGGGCCCCTGCCATGGGAGCGTGGAGTCTTAGCCACCAGTCCACCAGGGAAGTCCCAGGAATCGACATTCTTCTTTTTCTAATTTCTTTCTCTGGCTATGCTGGGTTTTCGTTGCTGCCCCCAGGCTTTCTCTAGTTGCCGCGAGCGGGGGCTCCTCTCGAGTTGCCGTCCACAGGGCTCTAGAGCATGGGGTCAGCAGTTGCGGCACACAGGCTTAGTCGCCCTGCAGCACGTGGAGTCTTCCCAGAGCAGGAATCGAACCTGTGTCCCCTGCACTGGCAGATCCCTAACTGCTAGACCACCAGAAAAGCCAGGAACAAATCTCAAGGAGAGTCCCAGTTGATCCCCAGGTACGCAAAGTTTGAAAATTGCTGCACTGCACCCAATAAGCAGTGGCCACACAGTCCAGTTTTCATGGCTACGTAACAAATCACCCAAGAATTTAGAGATGTAAAACAGTCACCATTTTATTCTGCTCCCAAATTTGTGGTTCAGAAGTTCAGGCAGGGCGTCAATTCCACCAGACCCCATCGACCAAAGCACCGAGCTGGCCCAGATTCAAGAGGAAAGGAATCAGCCTCCACCTCCCGGGGGGGTGTGACCTAGTCCCACCATGCACAAGCTCCTGCAAGGGTGCTCGTGTNTGTAAAACAGTCACCATTTTATTCTGCTCCCAAATTTGTGGTTCAGAAGTTCAGGCAGGGCGTCAATTCCACCAGACCCCATCGACCAAAGCACCGAGCTGGCCCAGATTCAAGAGGAAAGGAATCAGCCTCCACCTCCCGGGGGGGTGTGACCTAGTCCCACCATGCACAAGCTCCTGCAAGGGTGCTCGTGTCTCTGCCATCTCTGCAATGAGCAATCTGCCCTTCGAAGCCCTGTTCACATGCAAAATCGGGTCAAATCAACCAGGCTGCTTCCGTGAGAAGCCTGGAGAGAACAAAGCTCAACATTCATCAAAGTCGCTTTCTAACAGGCTTGCTCATGCTCCATGGTTCACCCTTTCTGCTTGGGGAAGAGCTGCGGCAGCTGCACTGCACACCTCCACAGCCACCCTCGGGAAGTCCCCTGGTGACAACCTTTTCCAGGCAGCTCACGATCTCATGGACTAATCAAAAAAATATGTGTCCACCCAGCTTTCTTCTTCTTCGGTCAGATGGCCTCACCTGGAGCACAGGGTAATCTGATGAGTGACCCAGAGTGAAAAAGAAATAGGTTCAGAAAGGGACGTCATTGAGAGGGAGGATGTAAATTGGTACAACCTTTCCAAAGGGCAGCTTGGCCATATGTATCAAAATGTAAAATGTGTGGTACTCTTTGACCCAGCACTCTCACCTCTAGAATTTAGCCCAAGGAGATAACAGCCCAAATGCAAGAAAACATATGCATAAACACTACGTGGGCAGGAATACACAGTGTTGTTTATAGTAGAGAAAAATTAGAAACAACCTCCACGCCCCCCTGGCAGTGATAGATTAGGCAAATAAACTGCCTAGTATTAATTTTCAAAGAGTGAAGTAGCTCTGTATGGAGTGATATGGAAAAATCTCTAAGACACAGTTAAGTTGGGAGGCGGTTAAGTATTTGAACCATACATATCATAAATCATATTTATATAAAACTATATATGCTTCAGCACGAAGAGAGATGACTGGAGGAAGGTCCCCTGGAATGTAGCATTTGGTGTGAATTTTGGTTTCTTCTGTATTGCTAAACTGTTTAATAATGAGGAGGCTTATACTTACTATGGCTGTGAGCTGTTGTAATCCCCTTACTTATGTTAACTCACCTTATCCTGACAATAATGCTATGAAGTGAATACTGTTATTATCTCTATCTGAGAGGACATGCAAATGGAGGCACATAGAGACCAGTAGCACACCCCCGGCCAGTGAACAGCAAAGACAGGAGCCAGACCAGGATTCAGGCTCTACAGTCCATGCCCTTATCCATTAAGCTACCCCGCCTCTACCCAGCAATTTCATAAAGCACATTCACAGAGACATTAAAGCCTTTTTTTAAAAGTCACCAAATGGGCCCTAACAATTTATTACCTTTCAAGAAAGAGTCTCCACGGGTCTCTGCAGGGGATTTTCCTGCCCTTTTATCCACTGGGTGTACAGACAGAATTCCTCCTGGGAGAAGTCCAAGGGATGCCACACAGTCTGCCTCAGGGAGTCCTGTGGTGCAAACAGGAAATGAAGGAGACCCAGCAGGAGGCTTGTTCCCTTGCGTCAGAGTGTGGGGTCCTTCAGGTCTGTGGCTGATCGAAGTTGAAGAAAGGGACCCCTGGAGCCTGCATCCCACAAGCTGCAGCGCCTGACCTGAGGCTAGAAAAGTGTGTTACGATAAATGTCTGTTTCAGATGAGACCCCAGTGACTAGACCATGAGATTAGCAGATGGTGGTATCAAAGGATGATCACCGGAAGGCGTGATGGGTGGGACCAAAGGATGCAGGGACCCATCCAGAGTCTGTCTGTGGACTCAGGCGTGCCTGCAGGAGGGCGAGGCCTCACACCAGCAGCTGCAGTGTGAGGATGGAAGGAGAATCGGAGGGAAAACTCATCCTAAAGGAAGGGAGAATTGCGGCCCAGATCTTGGTCCAAAGACAAAGGTGGAGGTAATTCTGAGCACAGCTCCACTGTGTCACCTGGTTCCCCAGCACACCCCAGCAGCCTCGGCCCTAGGACCTGACGCAAGATGCCTCCATAAACACAAGCGGGAGTTTGAGGGACGTTTCTCTCCCACCTCCCTGGGTATCTGCCAGCAGCTGAGTCAGCAACAGCCCCCCACCCCACCCCACCCCAGGACCCTAAGCACAGTGACACAGGAGTTGCAGCCCTTTCATCCCAGGGGACTTTGTGCTTCTACAGGCCTGGGGGGGAAACAGCAGACACTGGTGGTTGTTGAAGGCACTTGAGGCATTCTCGGGATGCCAGGAAGAACCTGAGAAGGGATTTAAGGTATCAGGACTTGCCTCAGAGCAGTTAAGGGTTAAGTTACCCAAGGAGGGGCTTCCCTGGGGGCTCAGCCGGTGAATCCGCCTGCAATGCAGGAGACCCAGGTTTTTTCCCTGGATTGGGAAGATGGGTCGGGGAGATCTCCTGGAGAAGGGAATGACTACCCACTCCACTATTCTTGCCTGGAGAACTCCACGAACAGAGGATCCTGGCGGGCTACAGTCCACGGGGTTGCAAAGAGCTGGGCATGACTGACTGACTAACACTTTTACTTACCCAAGGAGAGTGTGTACTGTGAGAAGCAGAGGTTCAGGTACAAGTTCACAGATGGACAGGAGAGAAACAGCGTGCAAGGAGATCAAAGTGCGATCTTCCGCGTCCTGGGGCTTCCATATCCCGGGGCTTCCCACCTCATCATCCACAGGCCACCCAGCCTGCTGCTCCTCCTCACACTCGAGAGCCCCCTCCCCAGCTAGCTTTCAGTGCCCCCTGCCCTGTCCACACCATCTCGACACCCTCGTCTGGGTCTTCCTTCCATCAGGAGTTCTCAAGAATCAGGTACTGCTGCCAGGCTGGAGGCAGAAGGGATCTTACTCTGGAAACTTTCTTTTTAAAGCAGAGCAAGAAACAAATGGCTCTGCAGTCCAGCGGGATCACCTAGGGTTGGAAATTTAAAATGCATTAAGGTTGAGAGACTTATAAACATGTCATAACATGCGCTGCAAGCTGCTGCCTCTGGGACTTGCAGGCACGGGAACCCCAATGGGCACTGGCAGACACGTTCACAGTGAACACAGATGGGCACACACGCCCATCAAGCCTATCCCTGAACACACTCCTTCACACCTGTGCTCCAGTGTGCATGCACATGACAGACACACACAGATCTGCACACACGGTCCCCCCAATAGAGGCGCACGTACAGACCCTGCACGCACACGCCCATAGGAAGCGATGCACAGCTGCATCCAGCCCCACCCTTGCGTCTATTCGCACTGGCTGCATTCACACATGCACACAAATTTGCACACTCATCACCCCACAACCTGCACACATCTTCACCCTGCATACAAGCAGATGCACACACACACACACTGATTGCACCCACAGCTAAGGACGTGTGTTCGCTTTGTTGCTGTTGTCGTTTAGTCAATAAGTGTCTGAGTCTTTCAGACCCCGTGGACTGTAGCCCTCAGGCTCCTCTGTCCATGGAATTTTCCAGGCAAGAATACTGGAGCGGGTTGCCATTTCCGTCTCCAGGGGATCTTCCCAACCCAGGGATTGAACCTGTGTCTCCTGCCTTGGCAGGCAGACTCTTTACCACTGAGCCACCAGGGAAGCCCACACATTCGCATACACTCATCCAAAATGTAGACATTAATATGCATACACAGTCATCCCACACCAAACGTATGCATTCACTTTACTCAAAGCAGAGATGTGCACAAACATGAATGCTCGCCCGCCCACATGGAGTGTGTATACAAACTCAGTCCACCAGGATGAAACATAATTACATAAACATTCAGCACTCCCGCCGACTCCAGCAGCCATCTGGGTGACCATCCAACAGCCTGGACTCTTGATTTTTTTTTTTTAAGCTTTCTTTTCTTTGGAAATGGTGCCACCATTTGCCCAGTGACTCTTTCAAGAGCCTGAGCATCACCTTTGATTCTGAAATCTTCCTCGCCCTCCACACCCAGACCAACTGCAAAGCCAATCACTTCTCTCATCTCTGAAGCCATCACTCTGCTCCATGGCACCATCCCCCATCTGCACCACTGCTGCAGACCCCACCCCAGAGTTCTTAATTCTACTGTGGCCACCTCCAGTCCCTCCTCCACACGGCAGCACGGGGCACAAGACCCTTCAGTGGCTTCCCCCACACTCTAACCACGTGGGCAAACTCCTTACCCAAGCCCGCAAGTGATCAGACCTGTCTCTCCCACCCTTACCTCATTTCATACCCTCTTACCCATCCACCCCCCTCACTACACTGGTTTCCTTCCACAGACTCGAGCACCCAGTCCCTTCCTCCTTCAAAACCTTTTCATAAACATCTCCCTCCACCTAAGATGCTCCCCACCTCTTCCTACGGCCACACACACCCTCTAGGTCTCCACCAAAATGTCACCTCCTCCAAGAGGGACTCCCTTGATTTTCTAAACAGGATGTGTCTCATCATGTTTTTATTGTTTACATTGAAGTATAGTTGATTTACAGTGTTGTGACAATCTCTGCTGTGTAGCAAAGTGACTCAGTTTTACACATATATACATTTTTTTTTTATATTTTTTCCATCATGATTTATCCCAAGAGATTGGATATAGTTCCCTGTGCTATACAGCAGGAGCTTGGTATTTATCCATTCTAAATTTAATAGTTTGCGTCAACCAACCAAAACTCCCAGTCTATCCCTCTCCCCAGTCCTCGGCAAACACAAGTCTGTTGCCCGTGTCTGTGAGTCTCTGTTTCGCAGAGAGGCTCACTTGTGCCATATTTTAGATTCCACATGAAAGTGATGTCAAATGGTACTTGCCTTTCTCTTTTTGACTGACTTCACAAAGTATGACAATCTTGAGTTGCATCCATGTTGCTGCAAATGGAGTTACTTTGTTCTCTTTTATGGCTGAGTAGTATTCCATTGTTTATATGTAACACATCTTTATCCTTTCATCTATCAATAGACATTTAGGTTGTATCCATGTCTTGGCTATTGTAATTAGTGCTGCTATGAACAAAGGGGTGTGTGTATCTCTGTGAATTACAGTTTTACCTGAGCTTATGCCCAGAAGGGGGATTGCAGGGTCATATCTCCCATCATTTCAAACCCACGGCATCTGGTTGCCAGCATAGCACTTACCACCATAAGCAATTTATGCTCATGTCTGCCTTTCCCTCAAGCCTGCACTATCCAATAAAGTAGCCACAAGTGGCTGATTCATTAAAATCAAATAAAATCAAAATTTTAGTTCCTTAAGCCAGCCACATTTCAAGTGCTCAGGAGCAACATGCAGCTAGTGGCTACTCCATTGCACAGCATAAACAATTCCATCATCAGAGAAAGTTCTAGACTGCAGCTTGGAGAGCAGGGCAACGTCTCCTCTAATCACCAACATGTACTGTGTGATCACCGTGGTGTCTGGCACATAGTAGGGGCTCAAGGGATATTTATTGGATGAATTCACGCATGTGTACACAGCCCTAAATGGAGAGTCCCTCTTCCTGTCAAAGACCCCTTTCAAATGCCACCTCTTTCTTGAAGCCGTCTCAACATCCTTCCCTTCCCCTTCCTCCCAGCCAGAACGCTTATATCTCTGTCACAGACAGGTCCTATGGGGCACCGTCCTGCGTTTGCTGCAAGCACTTTTACCCCACACCGGCTATGAGATAAAACAAGGGGAGGAATGGGCCAGGCTGTATCCTCATCAAGACCGCCTTCCATCCATCTCTCTGGAGGCAGCAGAACAGCTGCATTAAAAGCACAGGCACTGGACACGGCAATCCCGGCTTTCCCAGCTCGGCCTCTTACTGGCAGTGACTTTTGGGGACCTTGTTAAACCTCTTTGAGCCTCCATTTCCTCAACTGTAAAACGCGGGTACTAATGCAAGCTTCACTGCTATTGAAAGTAAAAGAACACGTGTCAAAAGTGTTACAGTGTTCCCTGGAGGGCGTTGCCTACCTTAGCAGAAGGAGGATTCATTTACATCCCACCAGCTGTATACGCAGCCTTACGTGAAAACCCCAGCTTGTTCCTAACTTATTCCAAAGATGTCTGAAATTCTTGATAGATAGGTGCTTCGGGTCACTGCCCAGATGGCCTAATGATTAACAAGGCCCTGGTCATAGCCCCATGGCTGCAAGTCAGGAGCAAAACAGCTGATGGCTGTATCTCAGTAATTAGTTTAGATGACACTAAGAAACTAGTACTCATACCAAAATTTCGCTAAAAGCAAGCTATGTCTACCTTGGAGCCCCAGACAAGGCCTCAAAGCTTGTATCACCCAAGATGGGGTGGGATCCATGCCTGACCCTACTTGGTCCTCTTGGCTTGAGTCTCTCCAGGCAGGATGAGGAGAGAAAAGGCCCTGGCCGAAATGAATGATCAGAAAAGCAGGAGCAGTCCCCATGAGGATGCTCAGGAGGATATAGGAGGGGAGATTATAGGGAATTTAACCCTCGAGGAAAATACAGCATGTGCAGTTGCTAAAGTCAAGGAATTTGATGCCAAACTGCCTTGGTTCAATCCCAGGCTGATCCTCACTGGCTGGGTGACCTTGACCAAGTAATTTTTCCTCTCTACGCCCTTGTCTGTATAAGCAGGGGAAACGGTAGTACCTACTTCAATGGTTCTTGGGGGAGTAAATTAGTTAATATTATATAATGCTTAGAATAAAGCCTGGTACCCGTTAAGGTCTGTACATGCTTGTTACATAAATTGGGAAAGAGAGTGGAGGAGGGCTAAGAACTGGGTCTGGGGAATCTCCCTCCCCCTTTGCCCTCTCCTCTTTCCTAGGTCACCTTACAAAACCTCCTTCCCACTTTCTCCAAAGCCCTCTGCACCCAGCCATTCCACCCCCCCAATTCTAGGCAGATCCCATCAGACCCCAAGTGGCTCTGAAGGAAATACAGGGGATTGAAACATGGGGATAGAGGCTCATCGTCAGCCAGAGTGTGGGAATTAAAACCGCAGTGAGGGTTCTGGAAGGTCTCACAGAGGCCGAGAAGTGCTCGGAACGCTTTCTGAATGAGTTCAGCTTTGTTCAGTTGGAAACCTTAATGCAGCATATAATTCTCTGGGTAGGCCTCACATGGCCATAATTTGGCTTTTTTAAATACTGAAATAACACTGGTACACTAGCAAAAATCACCTACATTTCAGTACGACAATACACAGTACCGGAACACTGGCATATCAGATTTTAAGAAGTCTTAGAATCCCCTTATCACTCTCAGACTCCATGGTCAAGAGCTGCTTGGGAAGAGAATTCATGGCATGTCCACTGAGGCAGCCTCTCGGTTGTGGAGCCTGGGACCGAGGTGGGAGTCAGAGAGAAAGGAGAAAGAGAAGAAATCATTGAAATAGACAGATGAGCATCAGGCCTAAGGAAGGCAGCATAAGAGCCCCCAAGTTCAGTTCAGTCGCTCAGTCATGTCTGACTCTTTGCGACCCCATGAATCACAGCACACCAGGCCTCCAAAAGACTGAAGGCAGGAAGAGAAGGGGATGACAGAGGATGAGATGGTTGGATGGCATCACTGACTCGATGAACATGAGTTTGAGCAAACTCCAGGAGTTGTTGATGGACAGGGAAGCCTGGTGTGCAGAAGTCCATGGGGTCACAATGACTGAGCCAATGAATCAACTGATTGAAAAATATTTACAAAGCATGTTCAATAACATGCTGTGATCATAATTTTAAGAAAAGTGAGACTCTGCAAATTGTACACAGAGATTTATCCAATATTGTTTAAAATGTAGGCATGGAAAAAAGTCTGAAAATAAACAAATTGAATGGTAAAAGCAGTTACCAGCAAGTCATAAAGGTATGGGAAAATGTTTTCCCTTCAAACTTTTCTAAATTTTCTTAAACACTAACCACTTATTTTATGTTTATAAATAGATATGGAATGCATCATTTCAGTAATTAAGAAAAATAAACATTAAAGATCTTTAAATGGAAAGAATATTCACCCATAGAAAACTAAAAGAAAATACAGGGAGCTTATTCAATCTGACCTCTTGATAAAGAAGGATTTTCTATGCTCTTGTCTATGCATTTTGAAAAGAAATTTCAAAGAAGAACACTGAAACATATAACAAAATCCAAACAAAACATTTTATAAACAAATTATTTAAAGTACCAAAACCAAATTGGTATGTTTTGTGCAGAAAATACAATGGATGAAACATTAATATAATTTCCATATTAAGTACTTATAGTTAATAACAGGAAAAATTCTTATCTTCTAAGTGATCAAAGAATGAGCGTCAAAACAGACAATTCATGAAGCTACATATATCTCACAAATGTATGGAAAAATGCACATTGTGACTCAAAAGAAGGCCATCAAACTAAACATCAGGGTAAATGGTTCCCAACTATAAAATTTCATTGCAAAAATACTTTGAATTTGTATCCTGAGCAAAATACATGAAGTTATTACATTAATAATATAAGATCAAAAGATATTTTGAAAATTACAAAAATTTGCCATATAGGTGGGTATGCAAAAGTGAAAAATAAATACTGGCAGTATTATGTGTTGAATTCAGTTCAGTTCAGTCGCTCAGTCATGTCCGACTCTTTGCCACCCCATAAACTGCAGCATGCCAGGCCTCCCTGTCCATCACCAACTCCTGGAGTTTACCCAAACTCACATCCATCGAGTCAGTGATGCCATCCAGCCATCTCATCCTCTGTTGTCTCTTTTTCTCCTGCCCTCAATCCCTCCCAGCATCAGAATTTTTTCCAGTGAGTCAACTCTTTGTATGAGGTGGCCAAAGTACTGGAGTTCCAGCTTTAGCATCAGTCCTTCCAAAGAACACCCAAGACTGATCTCCTTTAGAATGGACTGGTTGGATCTCCTTGCAATCCAAGGGACTCTCAAGAGTCTTCTCCAATACCACAGTTCAAAAGCATCAATTCTTTGGCAGTCAGCCTTTTTCACAGTCCAACTCTCACATCCAGGCATGACCACAGGAAAAACCATAGCCTTGACTAGAGGGACCTTTGTTGGCAAAGTAATGTCTCTGCTTTTCAATATGCTATCTAGGTTGGTCATAACTTTCCTTCCAAGGAGTAAGCGTCTTTTAATTTCATGGCTGAAATCACCNGTATAAGAGACAGGGAAAAACCATAGCCTTGACTAGAGGGACCTTTGTTGGCAAAGTAATGTCTCTGCTTTTCAATATGCTATCTAGGTTGGTCATAACTTTCCTTCCAAGGAGTAAGCGTCTTTTAATTTCATGGCTGAAATCACCATCTGCAGTGATTCTGGAGCCCCTAAAAATAAACTCTGACACTGTTTCCACTGCTTCAGCATCTATTTCCCATGAAGTGATGGGACCAGATGCCCTGATCTTCGTTTTCTGAACGTTGAGCTTTAAGCCAACTTTTTCACTCTCCTCTTTCACTTTCATCAAGAAGCTTTTTAGTTCCTCTTCACTTTCTGCCATGAGGGTCGTGTCATCTGCATATCTGAGGTGATTGATATTTCTCCTGGCAATCTTGATTCCAGCTTGTGCTTCTTCCAGCCCAGCATTTCTCATGATGTACTCTGCATAGAAGTTAAATAACCAGGGTGACAATATACAGCCTTGACGTATTCCTTTTCCTATTTGGAACCAGTCTCTTGTTCTATGTCCAGTTCTAACTGATGCTTCCTGACCTGCATATAGGTTTCTCAAGAGGCAGGTCAGATGGTCTGGTATTCCCATCTCTTTCAGAATTTTTTACAGTTTATTGTGATGTGCTGAATTATGTCACCCTAAAAGAGAGTTGGACTGTGAAGAAAGTTGAGCACCGAAGAATTGATGCTTTTGAATTGTGGTGTTGGAGAAGACTGTTGAGAGTCCGTTGGACTGCAAGGAGATCAAAACAATCCATCCTAAAGGAGATCAATCCTGGGTGTTCATTGGAAGGACTATGCTGAAGCTTAAACTCCAATACTTTGGCCACCTCATGCAAAGAGTTGACTCATTGGAAAAGACCCTGATGCTGGGAGGGATTGGAGGGAGGAGAAGGGGCCGACAGAGGATGAGATGGCTGGATGGCATCACCGACTCGATGGACATGAGTTGGGTGAACTCTGGGAGTTGGTGATGGACAGAGAGGCCTGGCGTGCTGCAATTCATGGGGTCACTAAGAGTCAGCCATGACTGAGCGACTGAACTGAACTGAACTAGAAGATATGTTGAAATTGTTCCCCCTAGTACCTTATTTAGAATGTCACCTTACTTGAAAACAGGGTCTTCACAGATGTAGTTAGTTAAGATGTTCCACTGGAATAGAGTTGGTTAGTCCTTAACCCATTATGACTGGCACCCTTACAGGAAGCAGAAAGAGACACAGGGTGATGGAGAAGGCCTACTATATAAAGATATAAAGATACAAGGGGAAAAGTCACTCACGTGAAGGTAAAGGCAGAAATGAGAAAGTATTATGCCACAAGCCAAAGAATGCCTAGAGCCCCCAGAAGCTGGGAAAAGGCAAGATCTTACCCTAGGTTCTTCAAAGGGAGCATGGTGCTGCTAACACCTTGATTTCAGTTTTCTAGCCTCCAAAATTGTGGGAGAATAATTATTTTTAAATCCTCTATTTTGTAATCCTTTGTTATTGCAGCTCTAGGAAATAAATACAATTAGTAACCGAATTGACAATGCTGAAACCACCTCTGAAAACTGACCCTCAATGGTTTCCTACTGTTCCTTGTGCAAAAGCCATCCTTTCAAACAGTCTTCAAGACTGCCTGATGTGGCCACTGCTTATCACCCAACTTCATTTCCTAAGCACCTCTGCCTGGCCCACTCTGCTCCAACCACACTGGCCTTCCTTGATTCACTGAATCCACCAAGGACCTGGCTGCTTCAGGTCTTTGCACACATTGTTTCCTCTGCTTGGAATACTCTTCCCTCCACTTTCTCTCTGCCTGATTCTTCCTCAAACTTCTGGTCTGAGCAAATATTTTACTAGTTACCATTCCCTGATATTCTCTTTCATGGTGCTCATCTTTTAAAACAGAGAATATTAGAGTTGAGGAGTCTGCACAGATGTGGTATTCAGAGAGAGCCTCTCAAGAAGGAGATGTGTTAGCCCACTGAAGGAGCAAAACATTTTTATTATATATTAAATACTATTGCTAATAAGCATAACTTGAGTGAAATCTCTTAGGAATCAAGTTGGCTAACTGTATTAAGAGGCTTAAAAAATGTGATCTAAATAAATAAATGGGGGAAGAAGGGATAGTTCTTCCTTTCAAAAGAAGTCAAATCAATGAATGTAAAAGGAAATGAGGGAAGTATAAAATTACCACTAGGCAAATACCACAGTAATAATTGCTTCAGGCAAAATCCACTAATGGATGCTAAAAAGACTGGGCAAAAGTTTGAAGAGAAATGGAAATATTTGTGTTGTCTTAAAGTTATATTTGGAGCCATGAAATTAAAAGAAGCTTGTTCCTTAGAAGGAAAGCTATGACAAACCTCAATAGCGGATTAAAAAGCAAAAATATCACTTTGCTGACAAAGGTCCAGATAGTCAAAGCTATGGTTTCTCCAGTAGTCACGTATGGACGTGAAAGTTCAACCATAAAGAAGGCTGAGTGCTTAAGAATTGTTGCTTTAGAATTGTAGTGCTGGAGAAGATTCTCAAGAGTCCCTTGGACGGCAAAGAAATCAAACCAGTCAGTCCTAAAGGAAATCAACACTGAATATTCATTGGAAGGACTGATGCTTAGGCTGAAGCTCCAATACTTTGGCCACCTGATGGAAAGAGAAGACTCATTGGAAAAAGACCCCCAAACTGGGAAAGATTGAGGGCAGGAGTTGCAGAGGGTGATAGAGGATGAGATGGTTGATGGCATCCCTGACTCAACAAACATGAGTTTGAGCAAATTCCGAGAGATAGTGAAGGACAGGGAAGCCACGTGTGTTGCAAAGAGTCCAACGTGACTTAGTGACTGAACAACAACAACAAAGTTATATCCTCAAAGTTTTTTTTTTTTCTTTTTTGTCAACTACAAAGAGAAAATGCGAGATTCTGGATCAAATCTTGGAACAGAAAGAGGCACTGGCAGAAAAACTGATTAAATTCAAATAAGATCTGTGTTTAGTTAATAACGTTATACTAACATTAATTTTCTCTTTCATATAAGTGAATTATGATTATATAAGACGTTAATATTAGGGGAAGTAGATTGGAGGATAGAAAGGTACTCTCTGTATTATTTTTGAAACTGTTTTGTCAGCTTACAATTATTTCCAAAAAAAATAATTTAAAACAAACAAAGAAAATTAACTCACAGGGAAAAGAGTGCATTGGATATAAATTTTACTGGTTTTCCCCCAGAAGGTAGAAAGAATCTTACTTGGTTCTTTTAGACCTTGTTGGCCTAAAATGAATGTGCATATTTCTATATAAAAATTCAATTAAAAATTCATTTTAAAAAGAAAAATGGAGTTGAAGTCTTATATTTTCTGATTTCAAAAATTACTACAAAACTATAGCAATGAAAATAATATAATAATGGCACACAGACAGACCAATGGAATAGACTAGAGAGTTCAGAAATAAACTCTCACATATATAGTCAAGTGATTTTTAAAAAAGATGCCAAGACCTTCAACAGTGAAAGGACAGTCTTTTCAACAGTGTTGATAAAACTAGACATCATATGTAGTAGAGTGAAGTCAGACCCTTTCCTTGTATCTCATACAAAAATTAACTCCAAAAAAAAAAAAAAAAAAACCTAAACATATAAGAGCTAAAACATTAAAATTTTAGAGGAAAAAATAGGAGAAAAGCTTCATGACATTGGATTTAACAATGATTTCTTGGTTACGACACTTGAAGCAGAGACAAAACAAAAAACTGACAAACTGTACTTCATCACAATTAAAAACTTTTGTGTATAAAAGGACAATATCAACAGTGAAAAGAAAACTCATGGAATGGGAGAAAATATTTTCACAACACATATCTAGAATGGTTTCCTATCCAAAATATATCAAGAACTTCTACAGCTTAGGAAAGTGAACGTGAAAGTCACTCAGTCCTGTCCGACTCTTTGTGACCCCATGGACTATAGCCCATCAGGCTCCTTTGTCCATGGGGGTCAGGCAAGAATACAGGAGCATTCTTTTCCAGAGGATCTTCCTGACCTAGGGATCGATCCCATGACTCCTGCATTGCAAGGCAGATTCTTTACCGTCTGAGCCACCAGGGAAGCCTTAATAACAGAAGACGATCTGATTAAATATGGTTAAAGGACATAAGCAGACATTTCTCCAAAGGAGATATCAGATAGCCAATAAGCACAGGAAAAGATTCTCAACATCACTAATCATTAGGGAAATGTAAATTAAAACCACAATGAAATACTTCACATTCAATAGGATAACTATTACTAAAAAAAGTAAAAAGCAAAAAGAAAACAAACAAACAAACAAACAAAACCCAGAAAATAACAGCTGTTGGTGATAACGGAACCCTTCTGCATTGCTGGTGGGAATGCAAAATAATATTCCTGCTTTAGAAAACAGCAAGGTAGTTCTTCAGAAATGAAACACAGAATTATGATATGATACAGAGATTCCACTTCTAGAATAATATCTGAAAGAAGGGATTTGAAGAGGTATTGTACACCAACATTCACAGCCACAGATTAGCCAAAAGGTAGAAAGAACCCATATATCCATCAATGGGTGGACAGACAAACGATAGTACATACATGCACTGACATATTATTCAGCCTTAAAAAAGAAAGAAACTCCAGTGGATGCTTACAACATGTATGAATCTTGAAGACACTGTGCTAGGTAAAATAAACTAGTCACAAAAGACAAATATTATATGATCCTACTTATAAGAGGAACCTAGAACAGTCAAATTCATAGAGACAGCAGTAGAACAGTTTTTGCCAGGGCCTGGGTGAGAGAAAGAACAGAAGTTATTATTTAATGGATATAGAGTTTCGGTTTGGAAAGATGAAAAAATGGTGGAGATTAATGGGTAGTGATGGTTCCACAAAAATGTGAGTTAATGCCACTGAAGTGTATAACTAAAACATGTCAACTTTTAATATTTTAGCACATATGCTTCAACATTCTCCATCACGGAAGAGTTTCTATGAAGGCATGCTGCTGCTGCTGCTAAGTTACTTCAGTCGTGTCCGACTCTGTGTGACCCCACAGATGGCAGCCCACCAGGCTCCCCCATCCCTGGGATTCTCCAGGCAAGAACACTGGAGTGGGTTGCCATTTCCTTCTCCAGTGCATGAAAGTGAAAAGTGAAAGTGAAGTCGCTCAGTCGTGTCTGACTCTTAGCGACCCCATAGACTGCAGCCTACCAGGCTCCTCTGTCCATGGGATTCTCCAGGCAAGAGTACTGAAGTGGCATGCCATTGCCTTCTCCGATTATGCATACTATGAACTGTATTATGTAATGCAACATCAGATATGTGTATCTGTATACATCACTTTCTTTACCCCACTGGGAAAGAAACTAGGATTCAATAAGACTATGTAACTTACTCAGTGTACCACAAACTGGAAGTGGCAGAGTTGAAGCAAAACCCCCAAATATCTGATTTCAGAGTCTATAATTTTCTACACTGTAATATCAAATCCAATAGGGGCAAGAAAAGTATACCCAAACATCAAAAAAGTGTATTAGTCTCTAGAGGGAGGAAAATTTAATAAGTTTTATAATCCAGCAGGACTACAGTGCATTAAGTATTGTTATGCTGGAGGATTTGACAGCAGAATCATCCATGGAGATATTTCCTATGGTGTACAACAAATTCATGTTTAGTATAACAAAGTACATTTTACTGCCCATGAATTGAGATAAAAATCCATTCAAAAAAATCCTTTAGAAACTATCCTATTGTACAGATCCCAAATTTCTGGGAAATTCAAGTAGAAGAAAGGTGTAAAAATCTTATAAGAGATGTGGCAATTTTCAATACTACTATGGAATAAAAAATTATATCTTTAAGTTTTGACAGACTGTGGGTATATTTTAAGCTATTTCTATGGTTGATAAGTAGCCTTGTAAATTTGGGTAAGAAGGCTAATTTCAAAGACAGACAACTTGGAGAATTCTGTGTAGAAACTGTTCTTAACCATTCAGTGAAGAAGATTTTGCAGAATGCTTAAGTCTGTGTGAACACAGTCTGACTAGAGGGCTAATAGTTTTTTAACTGCAAAGCTTATAGCAGCATGACCACTTAAGTAGTATAACATGTTTACTTCAAATGATTTGATTTGTCCATCTAGAAACCATTGGGTCTTGTGTAATTCACCCCATACAGACAACTTGCCCAAATGCAAGCATTTTCAATGTTTAGGCTGGTTTTCCCCAGAAGACTATTCTTAGTAAGGAGATTCAAGTTGACTCTGATCCAAAAACAATGTGAAGCATCACTTCTTCCACAAAATTTACTGATATACCTCCCCTAAACATTCATTTTTATAGATTCTCTTAAAAAAAAAAAGCTCAACTGAAGTTCTTAGTGCTACTAACCATGAAGGTGGTTTAATGTAACATCCAGAAATGCTTAAGCAATTCTCAGAATATAGACTGTCACTGTATTCATTTCTGCTGCTCTAACTACCCACTCAACCACAGCCAAAATTGCCAGTCTCTTAATTCAGAAATCTCTTTATTAAGGCATTTTCTTAGGTTATTCTTTCCATGTCAAAACTATTATTCTACATTTCCATCCTATTGTTTTTGACCAGGGCTTTTGCCCATTTGCTCAGAATGGCATGATTCTGTGGCTTTGGTTTACATTTTGATACCTTGGTGCTGAGATCTCTTTAGTCTCCCTCATTCCATTGTGGATTCAATGGATGATGGAGGAGACATTATGCCCAAACCCAGCCTAGCTCCTGTCTATGCCCCCAGGAATCTTGGGAGCCAATTCAATTAACTTGGGATTCTTCTCATTTGGGAAGGGAGAAAAACAAGAGGCTGTTTCAATCTAGGGGCTCAGCGCTAAGTGAAAATAAGAAAATGCTTCAGAAACAAATCCAGGTGACTTGGTGAATTATGATGAGTGGCTTCGATGATGCTAAATACCATTAGAAAATTAGATATGCTTGTCTTAAAACATAAAAGTAATCACGATTCTACCTAGAATATTACATTTTAGAGCTCCCATTTCTGAATACTAGCTAATCAATGGCAATCCAACAAGGTTTAAAATTAATATAGCTTAATGATGCTCATCATTTCCTTCTGGGTGAAGTCATGAAATAGTTTTTCTAATCACCATTCTAGTTAAAAATAAAGAAAGCTTTTCTCTTTTCATGCTCAATGCTATAAATGCTCACAAAATTGATGACTATCAAAAATCTTTATCACTGTACTTTCAAAGGTGTAACACATTTACCTATTGCTTCTAAAGCAAAGCATGCAAAGATAAGAGCTTATTTACAGACTGATTCTATTACCTTCTTGAAATTTCCATGAAAGATCATTTCAGAAATGCAGAGTCCAATAAAAACAGAAATTCTATTCTATTACTAGATAAATGTAGAGCTCTTTCTAAAAAAAAAAAAAATGGCCTTAGAGCATTTTTTAAGCTCTCTACATCCCTAGATGTTATGTCATGGAATCATCTTGTAGACATAGGTATTAAGGATGTTTGAAAAGCCTTGGTGAGCAATTCAAAAATGATGCTCATACTGCTGAAGAATTTTAATCTTATTTCTTAAATGTGCTGGTATCTAGACTTCTGTTTAAATGCAAACCTTAGGAATTTGCTAAACTGCTCTCTTTTCTTCCCAAGAGGAACATGTAAACTTTGTAGCAAGCCATCTCTAAAGTCTTCTAGCTTATTTCTTCAACTGGCAAGTCCCTTCTGTAAGAATGTAAGTGAGCCAGAAAAGAGGACTGAGGCTGGTCAGGAAGTGTCTTTAATCCATGAAATGGCAAAACAGAAATTAACTACATGTATTTATCCAGTGCTGCTGACCAGTCAAAATATACAGATAGCATCAATGAAGATTTCCCTAGGGTACAAAAATAACTTGCAAAAGGCTGTTTGTTTTTAATCTAAGATTCAGTACTCAGTTTTGAGAAAGGCAAGTCTATAATACCCACGGAGATGACTGCACAACTAGGTGAACATTAGTCTACATTTATGAAACAGAGGCAAGATCACATCAGAGATGTTTTAAATGGAACAGGTCCTCAGGTCTCTGAGTGATCAGTATTTATTCAGTCTGAGAACTCTCATAACATCATCTGTGCATTCATTCACTCCATCTTAATGCTACAAATAACAACTGGAAGACAAAAGTCTATTTTCTGGAGCTCAAATACAGCATACTCCTTTTCTTATTCTTTAAATTCTCTTTCACGGTTTCAAATAATAGGCAAATTCTGATGACTTCCAAAGAGCTGTTTAGAGCCCAATTTAACTTCTGTATTTAACTGCTGACTCACTTCTGTACCTGGATGTCCCATAGACACCTAAAACCAACAGCTGATCTCAATACTTTCCTCACCAGTTATTTCTCACCTTCTTGAATTATGGATCTTGGTGATAAGGATCTAACACATTACCCGGAACAAGTATGAATCACAACAAACTGTGGAAAATTCCTAAAGCAATGGGACTATCAGACCACCCTAACTGCCTCCTAAGAAACCTATGTGCCAGTCAAGAAACAACAGATTAGAACTGGATACAGAACAACTGACCGGTTCAAAATGGGGAAAGGGTATGACAAGGCTGTATATTGTCACCTGCTTTTTTAACTTCTATGTAGAGTAGTACATCATGCAGAATGCCAGGCTGGATGAATCACAAGCTGAAATCAAGATTTCCAAGAGAAGTATCGACAGCTCAGACATGCAGATGACACCATTCAGGACGGAAACTGAAGAGGAAGAGTCTCTTGATGAGAGTGAAAGGGGAGAGAGAAAAAGCTGGCTCGAAAGTCAACATTAAGAAAACTAAGATCCTGGCATATTGCCCCATCACTTCATGGCTAACAGAAGGGGAAAAAGTGAAAGAAGTGACAGATTTTATTTTCTTGAGCACCAAAATCACTGTGGATGGTGACTGCAGCCATGAAATTAAAAGATGCTTGCTCCTTGGAAGGAAAGCTATGATAAACTTAGAGAGCATGTTAAAAAGCAGAGACATCACTTTGCCAACAAAGATCCCTATAGTCAAAGCTACGGTTTTTCCAGTAGTCATGTACAGATGTGAGAGTTGGACCACAGAGAAGCCTGAGGCCTGAAGAATTGATGCCTTTGAATTGTGGTGCTGGAGAAGACTCTTGAGAATTTCCTGGACTGCAAAGAGATCAAATCAGTCAATCCTAAAGGAAATCAACCCTGAATATTCATTGGAAGGACTGATGCTGAAGCTCCAATACTTTGGCCACCTGATGTGAAGCGCTGACTCATTGGAAACAACCCTAATGCTGGGAAAGATTGAATGCAAAGGAGAAGGGGGCAGCAGAGGATGAGATGGTTAGACAGCATCACCAATTCAATGGAAATGAATTTGAGCAAACTCCAGGAGATAGTGAAGGACAGGAAAGCCTGGCATGATGTAGTCCATGCGGTCACAAAGAAGAGGACATGACTTAGCAAAAGAAAACAAATTTAAAAATTTAACGAATGAATTAATCTATCCTAACCTAGATCAACAGGGGATAGGGAATAAATATAACAGAAGCACAAACTGAAGGATGGAAACTAAATGATACCATAGCAATAACAATAACTAATAGGCAGTAAGTACTTTCTATGTGCCATATATGCTAGACATTTTCCTAAGTGCTTTGTCTGCATTAACCCATTTAATCTATATGCTTATTGAATTTTAACTGTGAAGCACTGTACTAGAGTATATCATGCAGATATGCATTTAGAAATGATAGCATATACAATTCTATTGATTTAATTCACAAAACCCCTACAAAGTAGACATTACACTCACTTTCCTTTTACAGAAATGAAATTTTTAAGTCAATAAAAATAATAACAGCTAGCATTTATGACGGCCCAAGTTCTACACTAACTGTTTTACAAGGATGTAGGTATCAGTTCATTTTACTAATACAGAAACTAAGGCTCAGATCATGTAACACCTAAGTAATAGGACAGATCTGAACTCAGCCCTAGGCAAACTCAACAATATTTTCACTATGAATAAAAAGGGTTAACTTAGCTCTATCATTTTTTTGTTTATTAAGACGGAGACATTCAGAAACATTTTCATCAAAGCATCATTACAATCACAAACCTCCAGGAATTAACTTTTATTTGCATTAAAGATTAAATGGGAGAAAACTCTTTCTGGTGTCAAGTAAATAATATGTTACTCAATATCCATAATTATCCCATTGCCCAAGCTCATGAAACTTCTTGGTTGTAATCACTTAATAACTGTGTAACCTTTGGCATACAATACCTCCATTTCTTCAACTGTAAAATGGGAGTAATAATACATATACATTTTAGCACTGGGTTTAAATACATCAATAGATTTAAAACATTTTGGGCTTCCCTGGTAGCTCAGCTGGTAAAGAATCCCCCTGTAATGCAGGAGATCCCAGTTTGATTCCTGGGTCAGGAAGATCTGCTGGAGAAGGGGTACTACCCACTCCAGTATTCATGGGCCTCCCTCTTGGCTCAGCTGGTAAAGAATCCACCTGCAGTGTGGGAGACCTAGTTGATCCCTGGGTTGGGAAGATGCCCTGGAGAAGGAAACAGTTGCCTACTCCAATAGTCTGACCTGGAAAATTTCATGGACTGTAGTCAATGGAGTTGCAAAGAGTCTGACACAACTGAGCGACTTTCACTTTAAGTTACCTTAATTTACCAACAATGGGGAGATGATCAGGTTGATGAAAGGGGATATGTAATGTTCACTCTCAAACAAGATTCTTTGGGCTTCCCTGGTAGCTCAGCTGGTAAAGAATCCCCCTGCAATGCAGGAGACCCTGGTTTGATTCCTGGGTCAGGAAGATTCCCTGGAGAAGGGAAAAAAAAAAAAAAAAAAAACCTAAACATATAAGAGCTAAAACATTAAAATTTTAGAGGAAAAAATAGGAGAAAAGCTTCATGACATTGGATTTAACAATGATTTCTTGGTTACGACACTTGAAGCAGAGACAAAACAAAAAACTGACAAACTGTACTTCATCACAATTAAAAACTTTTGTGTATAAAAGGACAATATCAACAGTGAAAAGAAAACTCATGGAATGGGAGAAAATATTTTCACAACACATATCTAGAATGGTTTCCTATCCAAAATATATCAAGAACTTCTACAGCTTAGGAAAGTGAACGTGAAAGTCACTCAGTCCTGTCCGACTCTTTGTGACCCCATGGACTATAGCCCATCAGGCTCCTTTGTCCATGGGGGTCAGGCAAGAATACAGGAGCATTCTTTTCCAGAGGATCTTCCTGACCTAGGGATCGATCCCATGACTCCTGCATTGCAAGGCAGATTCTTTACCGTCTGAGCCACCAGGGAAGCCTTAATAACAGAAGACGATCTGATTAAATATGGTTAAAGGACATAAGCAGACATTTCTCCAAAGGAGATATCAGATAGCCAATAAGCACAGGAAAAGATTCTCAACATCACTAATCATTAGGGAAATGTAAATTAAAACCACAATGAAATACTTCACATTCAATAGGATAACTATTACTAAAAAAAGTAAAAAGCAAAAAGAAAACAAACAAACAAACAAACAAAACCCAGAAAATAACAGCTGTTGGTGATAACGGAACCCTTCTGCATTGCTGGTGGGAATGCAAAATAATATTCCTGCTTTAGAAAACAGCAAGGTAGTTCTTCAGAAATGAAACACAGAATTATGATATGATACAGAGATTCCACTTCTAGAATAATATCTGAAAGAAGGGATTTGAAGAGGTATTGTACACCAACATTCACAGCCACAGATTAGCCAAAAGGTAGAAAGAACCCATATATCCATCAATGGGTGGACAGACAAACGATAGTACATACATGCACTGACATATTATTCAGCCTTAAAAAAGAAAGAAACTCCAGTGGATGCTTACAACATGTATGAATCTTGAAGACACTGTGCTAGGTAAAATAAACTAGTCACAAAAGACAAATATTATATGATCCTACTTATAAGAGGAACCTAGAACAGTCAAATTCATAGAGACAGCAGTAGAACAGTTTTTGCCAGGGCCTGGGTGAGAGAAAGAACAGAAGTTATTATTTAATGGATATAGAGTTTCGGTTTGGAAAGATGAAAAAATGGTGGAGATTAATGGGTAGTGATGGTTCCACAAAAATGTGAGTTAATGCCACTGAAGTGTATAACTAAAACATGTCAACTTTTAATATTTTAGCACATATGCTTCAACATTCTCCATCACGGAAGAGTTTCTATGAAGGCATGCTGCTGCTGCTGCTAAGTTACTTCAGTCGTGTCCGACTCTGTGTGACCCCACAGATGGCAGCCCACCAGGCTCCCCCATCCCTGGGATTCTCCAGGCAAGAACACTGGAGTGGGTTGCCATTTCCTTCTCCAGTGCATGAAAGTGAAAAGTGAAAGTGAAGTCGCTCAGTCGTGTCTGACTCTTAGCGACCCCATAGACTGCAGCCTACCAGGCTCCTCTGTCCATGGGATTCTCCAGGCAAGAGTACTGAAGTGGCATGCCATTGCCTTCTCCGATTATGCATACTATGAACTGTATTATGTAATGCAACATCAGATATGTGTATCTGTATACATCACTTTCTTTACCCCACTGGGAAAGAAACTAGGATTCAATAAGACTATGTAACTTACTCAGTGTACCACAAACTGGAAGTGGCAGAGTTGAAGCAAAACCCCCAAATATCTGATTTCAGAGTCTATAATTTTCTACACTGTAATATCAAATCCAATAGGGGCAAGAAAAGTATACCCAAACATCAAAAAAGTGTATTAGTCTCTAGAGGGAGGAAAATTTAATAAGTTTTATAATCCAGCAGGACTACAGTGCATTAAGTATTGTTATGCTGGAGGATTTGACAGCAGAATCATCCATGGAGATATTTCCTATGGTGTACAACAAATTCATGTTTAGTATAACAAAGTACATTTTACTGCCCATGAATTGAGATAAAAATCCATTCAAAAAAATCCTTTAGAAACTATCCTATTGTACAGATCCCAAATTTCTGGGAAATTCAAGTAGAAGAAAGGTGTAAAAATCTTATAAGAGATGTGGCAATTTTCAATACTACTATGGAATAAAAAATTATATCTTTAAGTTTTGACAGACTGTGGGTATATTTTAAGCTATTTCTATGGTTGATAAGTAGCCTTGTAAATTTGGGTAAGAAGGCTAATTTCAAAGACAGACAACTTGGAGAATTCTGTGTAGAAACTGTTCTTAACCATTCAGTGAAGAAGATTTTGCAGAATGCTTAAGTCTGTGTGAACACAGTCTGACTAGAGGGCTAATAGTTTTTTAACTGCAAAGCTTATAGCAGCATGACCACTTAAGTAGTATAACATGTTTACTTCAAATAATTTGATTTGTCCATCTAGAAACCATTGGGTCTTGTGTAATTCACCCCATACAGACAACTTGCCCAAATGCAAGCATTTTCAATGTTTAGGCTGGTTTTCCCCAGAAGACTATTCTTAGTAAGGAGATTCAAGTTGACTCTGATCCAAAAACAATGTGAAGCATCACTTCTTCCACAAAATTTACTGATATACCTCCCCTAAACATTCATTTTTATAGATTCTCTTAAAAAAAAAAAGCTCAACTGAAGTTCTTAGTGCTACTAACCATGAAGGTGGTTTAATGTAACATCCAGAAATGCTTAAGCAATTCTCAGAATATAGACTGTCACTGTATTCATTTCTGCTGCTCTAACTACCCACTCAACCACAGCCAAAATTGCCAGTCTCTTAATTCAGAAATCTCTTTATTAAGGCATTTTCTTAGGTTATTCTTTCCATGTCAAAACTATTATTCTACATTTCCATCCTATTGTTTTTGACCAGGGCTTTTGCCCATTTGCTCAGAATGGCATGATTCTGTGGCTTTGGTTTACATTTTGATACCTTGGTGCTGAGATCTCTTTAGTCTCCCTCATTCCATTGTGGATTCAATGGATGATGGAGGAGACATTATGCCCAAACCCAGCCTAGCTCCTGTCTATGCCCCCAGGAATCTTGGGAGCCAATTCAATTAACTTGGGATTCTTCTCATTTGGGAAGGGAGAAAAACAAGAGGCTGTTTCAATCTAGGGGCTCAGCGCTAAGTGAAAATAAGAAAATGCTTCAGAAACAAATCCAGGTGACTTGGTGAATTATGATGAGTGGCTTCGATGATGCTAAATACCATTAGAAAATTAGATATGCTTGTCTTAAAACATAAAAGTAATCACGATTCTACCTAGAATATTACATTTTAGAGCTCCCATTTCTGAATACTAGCTAATCAATGGCAATCCAACAAGGTTTAAAATTAATATAGCTTAATGATGCTCATCATTTCCTTCTGGGTGAAGTCATGAAATAGTTTTTCTAATCACCATTCTAGTTAAAAATAAAGAAAGCTTTTCTCTTTTCATGCTCAATGCTATAAATGCTCACAAAATTGATGACTATCAAAAATCTTTATCACTGTACTTTCAAAGGTGTAACACATTTACCTATTGCTTCTAAAGCAAAGCATGCAAAGATAAGAGCTTATTTACAGACTGATTCTATTACCTTCTTGAAATTTCCATGAAAGATCATTTCAGAAATGCAGAGTCCAATAAAAACAGAAATTCTATTCTATTACTAGATAAATGTAGAGCTCTTTCTAAAAAAAAAAAAAATGGCCTTAGAGCATTTTTTAAGCTCTCTACATCCCTAGATGTTATGTCATGGAATCATCTTGTAGACATAGGTATTAAGGATGTTTGAAAAGCCTTGGTGAGCAATTCAAAAATGATGCTCATACTGCTGAAGAATTTTAATCTTATTTCTTAAATGTGCTGGTATCTAGACTTCTGTTTAAATGCAAACCTTAGGAATTTGCTAAACTGCTCTCTTTTCTTCCCAAGAGGAACATGTAAACTTTGTAGCAAGCCATCTCTAAAGTCTTCTAGCTTATTTCTTCAACTGGCAAGTCCCTTCTGTAAGAATGTAAGTGAGCCAGAAAAGAGGACTGAGGCTGGTCAGGAAGTGTCTTTAATCCATGAAATGGCAAAACAGAAATTAACTACATGTATTTATCCAGTGCTGCTGACCAGTCAAAATATACAGATAGCATCAATGAAGATTTCCCTAGGGTACAAAAATAACTTGCAAAAGGCTGTTTGTTTTTAATCTAAGATTCAGTACTCAGTTTTGAGAAAGGCAAGTCTATAATACCCACGGAGATGACTGCACAACTAGGTGAACATTAGTCTACATTTATGAAACAGAGGCAAGATCACATCAGAGATGTTTTAAATGGAACAGGTCCTCAGGTCTCTGAGTGATCAGTATTTATTCAGTCTGAGAACTCTCATAACATCATCTGTGCATTCATTCACTCCATCTTAATGCTACAAATAACAACTGGAAGACAAAAGTCTATTTTCTGGAGCTCAAATACAGCATACTCCTTTTCTTATTCTTTAAATTCTCTTTCACGGTTTCAAATAATAGGCAAATTCTGATGACTTCCAAAGAGCTGTTTAGAGCCCAATTTAACTTCTGTATTTAACTGCTGACTCACTTCTGTACCTGGATGTCCCATAGACACCTAAAACCAACAGCTGATCTCAATACTTTCCTCACCAGTTATTTCTCACCTTCTTGAATTATGGATCTTGGTGATAAGGATCTAACACATTACCCGGAACAAGTATGAATCACAACAAACTGTGGAAAATTCCTAAAGCAATGGGACTATCAGACCACCCTAACTGCCTCCTAAGAAACCTATGTGCCAGTCAAGAAACAACAGATTAGAACTGGATACAGAACAACTGACCGGTTCAAAATGGGGAAAGGGTATGACAAGGCTGTATATTGTCACCTGCTTTTTTAACTTCTATGTAGAGTAGTACATCATGCAGAATGCCAGGCTGGATGAATCACAAGCTGAAATCAAGATTTCCAAGAGAAGTATCGACAGCTCAGACATGCAGATGACACCATTCAGGACGGAAACTGAAGAGGAAGAGTCTCTTGATGAGAGTGAAAGGGGAGAGAGAAAAAGCTGGCTCGAAAGTCAACATTAAGAAAACTAAGATCCTGGCATATTGCCCCATCACTTCATGGCTAACAGAAGGGGAAAAAGTGAAAGAAGTGACAGATTTTATTTTCTTGAGCACCAAAATCACTGTGGATGGTGACTGCAGCCATGAAATTAAAAGATGCTTGCTCCTTGGAAGGAAAGCTATGATAAACTTAGAGAGCATGTTAAAAAGCAGAGACATCACTTTGCCAACAAAGATCCCTATAGTCAAAGCTACGGTTTTTCCAGTAGTCATGTACAGATGTGAGAGTTGGACCACAGAGAAGCCTGAGGCCTGAAGAATTGATGCCTTTGAATTGTGGTGCTGGAGAAGACTCTTGAGAATTTCCTGGACTGCAAAGAGATCAAATCAGTCAATCCTAAAGGAAATCAACCCTGAATATTCATTGGAAGGACTGATGCTGAAGCTCCAATACTTTGGCCACCTGATGTGAAGCGCTGACTCATTGGAAACAACCCTAATGCTGGGAAAGATTGAATGCAAAGGAGAAGGGGGCAGCAGAGGATGAGATGGTTAGACAGCATCACCAATTCAATGGAAATGAATTTGAGCAAACTCCAGGAGATAGTGAAGGACAGGAAAGCCTGGCATGATGTAGTCCATGCGGTCACAAAGAAGAGGACATGACTTAGCAAAAGAAAACAAATTTAAAAATTTAACGAATGAATTAATCTATCCTAACCTAGATCAACAGGGGATAGGGAATAAATATAACAGAAGCACAAACTGAAGGATGGAAACTAAATGATACCATAGCAATAACAATAACTAATAGGCAGTAAGTACTTTCTATGTGCCATATATGCTAGACATTTTCCTAAGTGCTTTGTCTGCATTAACCCATTTAATCTATATGCTTATTGAATTTTAACTGTGAAGCACTGTACTAGAGTATATCATGCAGATATGCATTTAGAAATGATAGCATATACAATTCTATTGATTTAATTCACAAAACCCCTACAAAGTAGACATTACACTCACTTTCCTTTTACAGAAATGAAATTTTTAAGTCAATAAAAATAATAACAGCTAGCATTTATGACGGCCCAAGTTCTACACTAACTGTTTTACAAGGATGTAGGTATCAGTTCATTTTACTAATACAGAAACTAAGGCTCAGATCATGTAACACCTAAGTAATAGGACAGATCTGAACTCAGCCCTAGGCAAACTCAACAATATTTTCACTATGAATAAAAAGGGTTAACTTAGCTCTATCATTTTTTTGTTTATTAAGACGGAGACATTCAGAAACATTTTCATCAAAGCATCATTACAATCACAAACCTCCAGGAATTAACTTTTATTTGCATTAAAGATTAAATGGGAGAAAACTCTTTCTGGTGTCAAGTAAATAATATGTTACTCAATATCCATAATTATCCCATTGCCCAAGCTCATGAAACTTCTTGGTTGTAATCACTTAATAACTGTGTAACCTTTGGCATACAATACCTCCATTTCTTCAACTGTAAAATGGGAGTAATAATACATATACATTTTAGCACTGGGTTTAAATACATCAATAGATTTAAAACATTTTGGGCTTCCCTGGTAGCTCAGCTGGTAAAGAATCCCCCTGTAATGCAGGAGATCCCAGTTTGATTCCTGGGTCAGGAAGATCTGCTGGAGAAGGGGTACTACCCACTCCAGTATTCATGGGCCTCCCTCTTGGCTCAGCTGGTAAAGAATCCACCTGCAGTGTGGGAGACCTAGTTGATCCCTGGGTTGGGAAGATGCCCTGGAGAAGGAAACAGTTGCCTACTCCAATAGTCTGACCTGGAAAATTTCATGGACTGTAGTCAATGGAGTTGCAAAGAGTCTGACACAACTGAGCGACTTTCACTTTAAGTTACCTTAATTTACCAACAATGGGGAGATGATCAGGTTGATGAAAGGGGATATGTAATGTTCACTCTCAAACAAGATTCTTTGGGCTTCCCTGGTAGCTCAGCTGGTAAAGAATCCCCCTGCGATGCAGGAGACCCCAGTTCCACTGCTCAGTCAGGAAGGCCCACTGGAGGAGGGATAAGCTACTCACTCCAATATTCTTGGGCTTCCTTGGTGGCTCAGCTGGTAAAGAATCTGCCTGCAATGCGAGAGACTTGGGTTCGATCCTTGGGTTGGGAAGATTCCCCTGGAGAAGGGGAAGTTTACCCACTCCAGTATTCTGGCCTGGAGACATCCATGAACAGTATAGTCAGACATGACTGAGAGACTTTCACTGAAAACATTTAGAAGGGGCTCTGGCACATGAGCGCAATAAGTTTTACATGTGATTGTTGTTACTATGGCAACTACAATAATTTCTTTGGAATCACCAATTAGAATCAGAGTGCTGACAGAAGAGCTTCATAAACAGTACAATAAAATCCAATATTATTCAGTGGTTGTATTTGTAGAAAATTATGTACAACTCAAAATTTTTAAATATAAGTAACAGTTTTCATTAAAATAATACTCATTGATGGATTATTTTGCACTTTAACTAATCATTTCTTTTTATCATTTATTTTCCAAAATGAAAAAAATTTTAAAGTAAGGGAGAAAACTTGGATTTTTATATATTATCTTTCCTCCAAAATGAATTACGTATACACACACACATACATTATTGTTATTTAGTCACCAAGTTGTATCCAATTCTTTTTGTGGTCCCACAGATTACAATCCACCAGGCTCCTCTGTCCATGGGATTCTCCAGGAAAGAATACTGGAGTAGGTTGCCATGACTTCCTCCATGGGATCTTCCCAACCCAGGAACTGAATCTGCGTCTCCTGCATCTTCTGCATTGTGAGGTGGATTCTTTAGCATTGAGCCACCTGGGAAGCCTATGTGTATGTATGTGTATATATATAGTATGTATATATTAGCAACAAAAAACCTGTTTTTTTTTTCCAAATACAGATACGGAAGTTTGCATGTTTTGCAAATATTTCTTCAAAGCAACATTCCTATATACAGGGACTTCTGTTACAACAGCACGTAAACACAGATGTGTATCCACAGAGAAATGTTGATTCATCAAGGATCCAACATTGCATACGTTCATTAATTAAAGAAACAAAATGATTAGTCAAACAAGGACTGTTTTTGTCAAGGCATTTTTAAAAAAAAATACAGGTGGGTAGTTTTTCTCAAAAGAAAACTTAGATCATATACATATTTCTAAATGGTAACTGTAATATTTGCAAATAACAGTTTCCAGTGCTCCAGCTCGGGATTAATTCAGATTTACCCAGGAATTGCCGATGAAGCCCAATATATTTATCACTCATTTGGAGGCTTCCCTGGAGTCTCAGACAGTAAAGAATCTGCCTGCAATGCAGGAGAGCCTCTGAAAAAGGAAATGGCTACCCACTCCAGTATTCTTGCCAGGAAAATCCCATGGACAGAGGAGCCTGGTGGGCTACAGTACATGGGATTGCAAAGAGTTGGAAATGACTGAAAAACTAATATTTTCTTTTTCAGTATACACACACACACACACACACACACACACACACACACACACACATACACACACACACATGGAGAAGTACGTGACCAAAATAACTTAGATGCTAAGATAATGACTGATTCGGTGATTTAAAAGAGTGGATGCTGTTTGCAAATGCATGAGCCTTTTTCCAGGGAGTAGCTTGGATATTTACACATGCTCACTCTTTATTTTTATCCTTGGAACACCTTCAGGAAATGTCATGTTGTTTTCAGGTTAGTGGCAGGGTCCTGCTAATTTACAATCTGCCGCTTCTGTAGCAGTCTTCCATTGGCCAGGGTTTTTGTGCTTTCATCCGCTCTCTGATTTGAAACTAGGAACCTGGGTGGAGATGCACATTATTCTAAATTGCCTACATTTGTTTCTGTGCCTTCTCTGTCATTTCCACATCAGCACTTTGTTTCTCACCAGGCAATCTGGTAGCTTGGATTCTTTTTTCAAGTCACTTTTAGTATCTCAAGAACCATCCCAATTAAGTTCATTTTTTTGATGACTGCAAAAGATTTACAAGTAATTAATAATAATTTTGCCAGCATTTTTACTTTTAATGGTATGTTTAGGGAAAACAGGAAATACAGTGAAATTTGAGGGTATCAAGTGCTAATTCATAGGCATGCAGAAATTACATGACTCACAGTTTGATACCAAATCTTGTGATTATCTGGGTGTACATTATACTTATGAATTTCAAGGCTGAATGGATAAAGCCTTCATTAAAAATTATGGACCCACTGTTTAGGAAAAAAAATGCTAACATTGAAAATGGGGCTAACATTTGGTAAGCTTTCAAAAGCACAGCTCTGCAATTGTTTCAGCCTGATTAACCATTCACACCTTTGCTTTCATTTTAGAAAACTAAACCATCTGACTTTGCTTTGGTTTCTTAAAATAATAAACAGAGAGAGAGAGACAAAGGTTTTAAAAAGTAAATAATGTGATTGGACCCTGCAGTATGTTGTTCCTACAGGAAGAGAGAACAAGACCTCAAGTCTAACAAGCTGGCAAATAATATTTTCTGAAGGGATGGATAATTGAAAAAGGCAGAGATTTTAAGGCGGTAACATAAGACGGTAATCATATATGAAGAGGAGCTCTTAGCATTTTGAGGCTCTACAGGTACCTGCTTTCCATTATATATTTTTCATTCACCCCTGACTTCCAATCACCCCAATCACGATAGAATTTCGCCACAGATCCTCCCCCCCTCACCAGCACAGGCATTGGCCCAGTCACTCAGGCTGCTGGCATTCATCCTGTATCCTGCGACCCTAGCTCCTCCTCACCTTCTCTGCTTGCACATTAGCCACAATCTGTCAGCCAGCTGTACAGCAGCAAGGAAATCAGAGAGCAGGGCAGTCACAGACAGCTATTGACAACACATTCAATAATCACTTTTCCTATTGTGTAGAATCTCTGTAATTGACTTTTATAGGCTTTGCTCATTCTTTTAAAAGTGTCCAAATGAAATTTAATTTTTACAATAACACTTTTAAAGTTTATTTTCCATCTATACTGAAACACCCCATACGCAACATTTAATACTGAACAATATAGGATTAAATTTCTTCAGATGTCATGGCAACCAAGATGAAATTTGAATTTGAATAAAAGAAGTTGGCCTTCCTTAAAAATCTTCCCTTAGCTGGAAAGAATGCTGATATAATTTTATGTGGAGTCTTGTCAAGTACATTCAAGAAATGTCAAACCATATTTTTAGCCATGGAGTTTGCTTAATCCCATAAGACTCTTTCTCGCCTTTATGTTGACAAATGAACAGGACTGAAATATCAGGGATCTGGGCTTCTGTCAAGATCCACTTTGCATCAAAAGATGTTGTTCTTGTGCAGCTGTTTTCTCAAACCTTCCGAATTAAAATCTACACTTACCTTATCTTTTGATTCCCCTGGGTTTTCTATTGAATTCCTTTGTTGTCACACCTTAATTGACTCCAAGCTTTACTTTTATAGACAAGTCAATGAACTGTTGTGGAAACATAATGTGGCAGGAAAATCAGATGAGAGGCTCTTGATAATTGTCATTGACTAGGAAAATGTCATCTTTATGCATCTGCTTCTCAAGTTTGCTTCTTGAATGGCATATTTAGCCTAAACTTCCTCCCTTCATAATTTTTTTTACATATAATCCATTTTAGAAACTATAAAATTAATATTTTCATAAAATCTGCAACCTAGACCCTACTAAAGAGGCTCTTGATAATTGTCATTGACTAGGAAAATGTCATCTTTATGCATCTGCTTCTCAAGTTTGCTTCTTGAATGGCATATTTAGCCTAAACTTCCTCCCTTCATAATTTTTTTTACATATAATCCATTTTAGAAACTATAAAATTAATATTTTCATAAAATCTGCAACCTAGACCCTACTAAAATAAACAGGACTAAAAATATATGGCAAGAAATCTTTTAAAATGAGCGTATTTTTGCCTCTAATCTTGATAGAGGAATTTCAATACTATTGGAACTAAGAGCCCATCAGGAGAGAAAAATTATAAGATAAAGTTTGATGGCAGTTAAAGTTTTAAATTATCTACTTTGCATCAAGATTATACTTTAAGATTCCGCATTCTTCAACACTACTTTTTAACCACTTATTTCAGTAAATATGAATTCTTATTTACCCAAGATAGTCCTATCATCATTTGGAAAGTTTAACTGACAGACAAGTATTTGTTAAAGAATATAAGCCTTTCAGCGGGAATTTTCATCATTAAACATATTTCATGCAGTTCATATCTTAATTCCTATAAGCAAAGGAGATTCTAGCAAATGATATAACATTAGAATTATGCATATTTATAATTTAGAGTGAGCTACTTAAGGTTGACCTCATTTTTGAAAAAACTTATAAAATGGTGAATATACAATCTTGATGTTACTTCAGTTTAGCTTAGTTGTGGGAATGACAGTACAGTATAGTAAAAATAAAAAGATGTTAAAATTAGTAAAAAAAAAAAGTCTTCATTCAGAAAATGCAAATTGTGGACTATATTTTAAGATGTTCTCATTTATGAAACACTATAATTTTTAAATTAAGTAACACTAACAACATGAACAGTCATAATTCCACATGCTTCATTTTTATCTCACAGCAGTTCACAGTCATATTCTCTAAGCAATAATTATTAAAAGTAACCAACCCTCTGAGCAAATGGCAACAATACCTGGTAACATTTAATGCAAGTATAGAATCAAATTAAACCATGTAGAGAACCGGGGGAGTAGGTCATTTGCTGGTGGGAGGGTGGGCTAAAAGGAACTTCATGTAGAAGATACTCTATAAAAATAGGCAAAATGATGACATGACTATCCTTCTCCATCTTATGAACTGGGAGGAGGTGGGGGATGCCTGTCCTCTCTGCAGAGGCAGACTTCTTGAATAATTTGTGCCAAAGCCAAGGCAGATGCTACTGGTTAGCCCTTTAGCAAAGCTGGCAATCAAGATCTAGACATACACCACTGGAGGCGAGGGGAAATGTATAGAGCATTTACATCGCCTTGTGGCAATGTGTGTGCCTCTGGGGTGCTGCAACTCAATGAGATGACCAGCCCTCTTCTCACCCATTCTACCTCCTCATTCCCCGCTTCATCTCTGTCTTGGACAGTCTCCTAGCAGCAACACAAGATTCCTTCCTTTGATTCCCTTCAGCCTTAATATCAGATGGTTATGACCCCAAAGAATATGTCAAAATACGCCCACATCAAACTTACTGGAATCACCTAAGAGAAATGGTCCCAAACTTGCCTGCACATTAGAGCTCGAGGAATCCCACACCCAGATTACAATCCAGACAATTTAAATCCCCTCCCTGTTGACTCAGGCATCAGTGGTCTTTGAAGCACTCTAGGAGACTCCAAAGTAAAGACAAATGTGGGAACCACTGCCTTGTGAAATGCAGATTAAAAAAAAAACAACAAAAACCTGATAAGCTTGGTTCACTGTACATATTTAGAAATTGCCTCAGAGTGCTATGGATATTGACACCCTAGTGAGATTTGCACAGTGCAGTCAGCCAACAAATCCAGCATGCGTGCTAGGCCAAGAGGCACCCATTCTGGTAATGGTGAGCCTGACCTCAATAACAAGCGTTTCATTAACACTTGAGAAAGTGTTCCTGGGAAAATGTTTCTGCCTACTTGAGCCTTCACTGTTTGGGTGAGATGAGCGCTAAGTGGTACAAGGACTGGGGTTGTTCTTATAAGCTGTGATTAGAGCATAGGTACTTCCTGAGTACCCTACATGTCCATCACCAAACAGGGAGAACCAACCCTTAGAGAATGGATCAGTTTAGGAGGTATGATTGAGACGTTCCAAAATGGCACCTGCCCGAAGTTCACTTCTCATCTCCATCTCTCTGTGTTCATGTCATGTGTCAGTCGGCAGCTTCAAGAAAGCAAGAAGCAGGTGGCAAGTGGGTAGCATTTGTGCTGAAGTTACAGCCTCCTTCCCATTCCTGGTATTTTTGCACTAAACTGAAATTTTTTGTCTCTTTGTGGAAATACACTCTCTGGTTCAACACCGCTTCTCCTCCACCCTGCTACAGCATACCCTTTTATCTCATACCAGATATTTCACACTGTAACTATAGTGGCCTGGCCCTCGGAGCATTTGAAGCTGAAACTCCAGTATTTATTATTTATGCAAGTTTAACACAGAAAGCCATGGTCACTCATTGAAAGTTCACCACAAACTGATGACTTAGGATACTGAAAGAAGGTGAGGAAGATCTGAATAGACTAAAAGATAGTGCAGGACAACAATTCCTACACAGAATGAATACCCACCCACTCAGCAAGTCTTGTGAAGGGCTGGCTGGGGCAAGGCACTGAGGAGATTCCTTTAATAAGAGGAGGTTAACACTAAATGCAATGATCTTAGAACTCCATTTTACAATATTTAATATATTCTAATGTTTACTTCATCACTCATTTGTTATTACTCTGTAGGTGATTTTGTTGTTCAACTGCTAAGTAATTTCTGACCCTTTGCAACCCCATGGACTATAACCCGCAGGTTTCTCTGTCCATGGTGATTTTCCAGGCAAGAATACTGAAGTGGGTTGTCATTTTCTTCTCCAAGGGATCTTTCTAGATCAGGGATTGAATCCACACCTCCTGCATTGGCAGGTGGATTCCTTACCACTGAGCCACCAGGGAAGTCCCTGTAATTGCTTACTATTAACATGTATTTAATAGGTGAGATTAATGAATAAGGGATGAAGTGTCTTAGGTTACTTTACGGCATCAAAATTGGGTAAAATATTTTTAAATTACACTTAGAGACAACTTAGTTCATGAGCTTTATCACATAAAATATTTGTAAAAATAAAAAGGTAGTGGGAATGTAGCAAAAATATGGTATCTGTGGAAATGTCTGGGCTAAAATTGTGCTAAAAATAAAATTGTACAATCCTCTGTTTAGTAGAATACATTGTTAGCTTCACAGGGCTTTTGACACTAGAGAACATATTTTCTCAAAAATATTATGATCTATGCTCATGTGTGCTAAGTCACTTTAGTTGCATCCATGTCTTTGCGATCCCATGGACTGTGACCTGCCAGACTCTGTCCATAGGACAGAGTTTAGAGACTTTCAAGATTAAGAAAGTAAAATATGTGAATAGGTACCAAGAATAATAATTCTGCTTTTATTTTAAGTTTTCATATAATCAAAATAAGATTTTTAAAGTATATATTTGCTTTATTATACGTGAATACTGTTATTTTTGTATTTTAGAAAAAATTATTTTTTAAATAGTCTTTGAAAAGACATTTTATATCTCTACCAAAACAGTAAATCCAATTTGTTGGTAAAATAAATATTTCTCTCTTTTTTTAATGTTTATTTAAAACAAAATGTTTCAACAATATAATAATTTTTATTATCTGTAGTCCCCTTTTAATACTCAAAAGCATTACATAGTAAGCTTGTAAAGTATGGGCTCCCCAGGTGGCTCAGGGGTAAATAATCCACTTGCAATGCAGAAGATACAGAAGATTTGGGTTCAGTTCCTGGGTCAGGAAGATGCCCTGGAGGAAGGTATAGCAAACCTCTCCAGTATTCTTGCCTGGAGAATTCCATAAACAGAGGAGCCTGGTGGCCTACAGTCCATGGAGTCGCAAAGAGTCAAACACAACTGAAGCGACTGAACATGCAGCCATAGTAAAGTACTAAGTCACTATATAAATATGCGTTTAATGAATAAATGAGTTTAGATATCTAGCATATGGTTAGACAGAAAGTTGATTCATTCTGCTAATCTTTATTGAAGCAAAATAAGATGCATTATGGTTTTTTTAATCTGCACTTGGATTTTTAAAAAATCATCCATTGATTTTGTCACCTCTAGTTGAAATTGAAAATGTCAAATAGAAATTAGGATAATTATATAATAAGTCAAGGGAAAATGTACTCAGATCTTGAAAATTATTAGCTTTCATTTTTCTTCAATAGCAACAGTTTCAAAGTATCTTTTTTATGATGTATTTTAAAACCTTTATGAGAGGTGCTATTCTTTTCAATGAAAATGGAAGGCTACTCTCCAGGTTTCTTGTTTCATCTCAACCACTTGACTCATTTGGGTAATACTTCTCAAATATATTCTCAGCAAAGTAGTCAAGAATAATTTGGAATTTTTAAGTTGGTATGAATGGTGTCCTGACTTTCTTTCTGTGATCCCTGGTATCTAGCATTAAAGGAGCAACTGATGTGAACTTACTCTTCTGTTCTACTTAATATCTTCATAAATGTCAAAGGTCATTTATTTTATATTATACTTAACTGATAAGTCCCATTAGTATTGTATGTTCAGTTGAGTCCTTTCCTTGTGCAGTAGCATGTTCGGGAAGCTACATAACGTATTTCATTGAGCAACTGGTAGTCTAGTGAAGGATACTGGAGTCAAGCTTAGGTCTGAGATAAAGAGCAAAAGGAAGTTCTTTATTTCCCAGCCAGATTTCAGATATATAAGAACAGAGAAGAATATATGGCAAACATGGTTTTACTTCATCATTCGTTATCAAAATATTCCCTCTGCTCACTCAGCTACTTCAGTCTCTTGAAATACGATGTACGAGCTTTTATAAACAACAGCAATGAAACATAAGCACTAGTACTTCACTGCTATAAATTTCATTTTGATGTTTATAGAACATTTAACTACAAATGCAACATACACTGTGAATATAAAAAATCTTTACTGCTCAAAAAATCCTTGAGGCAAACGACTGTTTAAAGGATAACAATTTTATGTAAACAAAACACTTGGGACTTAAAAAATCAGGAACTGAATTATCTATCTTAAAAATATCACATAAAACTATTATTCTACTTTCTTCCAGCCTCAGAAATAACATGCTTTCAAACACATTTAACTACAAATGCAACATACACTGTGAATATAAAAAATCTTTACTGCTCAAAAAATCCTTGAGGCAAACGACTGTTTAAAGGATAACAATTTTATGTAAACAAAACACTTGGGACTTAAAAAATCAGGAACTGAATTATCTATCTTAAAAATATCACATAAAACTATTATTCTACTTTCTTCCAGCCTCAGAAATAACATGCTTTCAAACACCTATATTTGTTAAAAGGGAACAGGAAAAATGTCTGAGTTTTCTAAAGTTTAAAAGGATTAGCTTGGCTGAGATGTGATGTACTAGCACTTAGTACCTAAAGAGATAAGCACTCCCCTCTCCCAACTAATGACAAAATTAAACAAATTTTATTGACACACTGGCAGAAAAAAGTATCAAACCAACAAAAGCTATATTCCATGTCTTGTTAATGTTTATGATGAAATACCCTCAAGAAAAGTATTTCACTTGACATTATAGTATACTAGTTGAAAGCATTGAAAACTAACTGAAATTTTACATACACTTACACAAAATAGTGCTTGACCCACAGGAAAGGCACTAAACTAAAAAAAAAAAAATGTAAAAGACAAATAATCCAACTACTTTCAAAATTACTACATAAAGAAGCACATAGCTTCTTTTTTGAGGGTTCTGAGCTAATATTAATTCATTTCACTATATAATCGACTTTCAGAGGCAAAAAATATCAATGTCCCCTAGCTTTTATTTAAACCTCAGGCAAATGATTGATAAATGGTACTCTAAAAAGTGTGGAATACTGAGTTAGAAAAAGCACAACAAATGTGCAGACAAAAAGGACACCTGCCTTGTGGAAGTACAAACCAAGTAATAGAAATATAGTATAATGAAAAGATGCTGAAACTAAGCTAGGGATGGAAAAGATGAATGTGAGCATCTCCTGCCTCTAGTGGGAGTGTCTCTCTATAAGAGATGTCCATAGTATCTTTCACATCTTAATGTAGCTCAGTCCAATGCAGTTTCCTGGTACCCTTCATATGCTTAGAATAATATATTCCACACATTTTTAATAAATAAATATAAAGTACATATATAGTATAACATACTATGGAACTTCTGATAGATATTGAGCTTAGTAGAGTTACAGCAGAGATGGACTTTTTGCCTTTATTCTTAAATATCTATATTTTATACTACAATCTATTTTACTCAGAAATCCTTTTTTTTACATCATATTCTGTTAATACTTTAAAAATCCAAGAACCCTAAAAAGCAAAAGATGCTTAATCACCATTTGTAATGCTATCAGAAAATAGGAAGTTAGACTCTCCAGTCTTATTAATTTTTTAGTAAGAACTTATTATTTTGAAGAAACATGAAACACAATGCTAAAATATTTATAGATACATTAAAATATTTATACATGCCAAGTCAAAATGACCATATTTGGTTCCCTCTAAATTTTCCAAAGAATAAAACGGAAATGTAAAAAATATTTCCTCCCTGAGATTTCTCATTTCAATTAAATAATCAAATGAACCGACAATGTTTTCTAATAGTTATGGGTGCCATTCAGTATAACGTTCTTGGGCTTTCTGTGTTATAGTCAATGTTGTCACACCCACGTCCCCTTCACCTACTGGTATACTCCAATCCCCAGGAACACAAAACCTGCCCAGTGGTTCAAGTCAAGGATAGACTACCTGAGACTATGACCACATCTTTGCTCACTTCCTTCCCCGTCTGTCCCTTGCTTCTCTCATCTCCTTACAGATTTCCCTGAAGAGCATTTCCTCAATGTGCTCCAAATCCACTGGCATACACTTTACTGTGATATCTCACTTAAGAGAGAATCTTCATAGAAAGATAGCATATTACTTATTTAAAGGATTGATCCAGTTTCCTATTTCACTGTATAAAATAAAGAAAAGCAATGTAAATTTACCAAGTATGGAGTAGACTATGGTCATGAAATAGCTTCAGTGAACAGGAAGAGAGAGCAAAAGAGAAAAATATCAGAGTAATGCTGGGCTCTTGGGTCCAGCTCCAACAGTTGTTCAGTCGCTAAGCCATGTCTGACTTTCTGCAACCCCATGGACTGCAGCACACCAGGCTTCACTGTCCTTCACTATCTCTGGGAGTTTGCTCAAATTCATATCCATTGTCTCTGCTATAAGTTTCCATTGAGTCAGTTATGCCATTCAACCATCTTGTCCTCTGTCACACTCTTCTTCTCCTGCCCTCAATCCTCCACAGAATCAGGGTCTTTTCCAGTGAGTCAGTTCTTTTCATGAGGTGGCCAAAGTACAGGAGTTTCAGGTTCAGCATCAGTCCTTCCAGTGAATATTCAGGGATGATTTCCTTTAGGGTTAATTGGTGTGATTTCCTTGCTGCCCAAGGGACTCTCAAGAGTCTTCTCCAGCACTACAATTCAAAGCATCAATTCTTTGGTACTCAGCCTTCTTTATGGTTCAACTCTCAAATTTGAACATGTCTACTGGAAAAACCAGAGCTTTGACTATACAGATCTTTGTCAAAAATGTGATGTCTCTACTTTTTAATACACTGTCTAGGTCAGGAAGCAACAGTTAGAACTGGACATGGAACAACAGACTGGTTCCAAATAAGAAAAGGAGTACATCAAGGCTGTATATTGTCACCCTGCTTATTTAACTTGAATGCAGAGTACATCATGAGAAACACGGCTGGAAGAAGCACAAGCTGGAATCAAGATTGCCGGGAGAAATATCAATAACCTCAGATATGCAGATGACACCACCCGCATGGCAGAAGAGGAACTAAAAAGCCTCTTGATGAAAGTGAAAGAGGAGAGTGAAAAAGTTGGCTTAAAGCTCAACATTCAGAAAACGAAGATCATGGCATCTGGTCCCATCACTTCATGGGAAATAGATGGGGAAACAGTGGAAACAGTGTCAGACTTTACTTTGGGGGGCTCCAAAATCACTGAAGATGGTGACTGTAGCCATGAAATTAAAAGACACTTACTCCTTGGAAGGAAAGTTATGACCAACCTAGA
>SJYX01016225.1:220894-247041 GCA_006410675.1 Oreotragus oreotragus
TGTATGGATGTGAGAGTTGGACTGTGAAGAAAGCTGAGCACAGAAGAATTGATGCTTTTGAACTGTGGTACTGGAGAAGACTCTTGAGAGTCCCTTGGACTGCAAGGAGATCCAACCAGTCCATTCTAAAGGAGATTGGTCCTGGGTGTTCTTTGGAAGGAATGATGCTAAAGCTGAAACTCCAGTACTTTGGCCACCTCATGCAAAGAGTTGACTCTGGAAAAGACTCTGATGCTGGGAGGGATTGAGGGCAGGAGGAGAAGGGGATGACAGAGGATGGGATGGCTGGATGGCATCACTGACTCGATGGACGTAAGTCTGAGTGAACTCCAGGAGATGGTGATGGACAGGGAGGCCTGGCGTGCTGTGATTCATGAAGTCGCAAAGAGTCAGACACAACTGAGCGACTGAACTGAACTGAACTGAGGTTTGTCATAGCTTTTCTCCCAAGGAGCAAGTGTCTTTTAATTTCATGGCTGAAGTTATCATCCAAAGTGATTTTGGAGCCCAAGAAAATAAAATCTGCCACTGTTTACATTTTTCCCTGTACATTTGCCGTGAAGTGATGGGACTGGATGCCATGATCTTAGTTCTTGGATGCTGAGTTTTAAGCCAGATTTTTCACCCTTTAACCCTCATCAAGAGGCTCTTTGGTTCCTCTTCACTTTCTATCATTAGAGTGGTATCATTTTCATATCTGAGATTGTTGATATTTCTCTCCACAATCTTGATTCCAGCTTGTGATTCATCCAGCCCAGCATTTTGCATATAAGTTAAATAATCAAGGTGACAATATCCAGCCTTGACATACTCCTTTCCCAATCCTGAACCAGTCCATTTTTCCATGTCCAGTTCTGCTGCTTCTAAATCTGCATGCAGGTTTCTGATTTTTCCATTCAATTTTCATATATACTTGTTCAGTGAGTTTGCTGACTATGGTCCCTCTATTCAGTGTTTCACGGTTTAAATTCTTTTATTATGATAGTTCAGTAAAACTATTAATGCTACTTAATTTTAGATATTAAATCAATTCAATTATATTCTTTATTCTGTCATTTTGAAATATCAGTGTAAAGAAATATTTAGAAAACTGGCATTATTCATAATATGAATTAATAAACTCAATTTCAAAAAGATAACAAGCTAGATGTGATGTTGGTTATATTCTAGGTTAGTGAAGGCAATGGCACCCCACTCCAGTACTCTTGCCTGGAAAATCCCATGGATGGAGGAGCCTGGTAGGCTACAGTCCATGGGGTCGCTAAGAGTCCGACACGACTGAGTGACTTCACTTTCACTTTTCACTTTCATGCATTGGAGAAGGAAATGGCAATCCACTCCAGTGTTCTTGCCTGGAGAATCCCAGGGATGGCAGAGCCTGGTGGGCTGCTGTCTATGGGGTTGCACAGAGTCGGACGTGACTGGGGCGACTTAGCAGCAGCAGCAGTATTCACTGACAAACTTAGCATTTGCAGAACAGCCCTTAAAATAATGTGTATATAACAGAAAAATTTGAACTAAATAAACTATGACTAATTTGGTGAAATGAAAAAAGTATAAATAATTACACCCTTTCCTTAGTAAGCATGCAATAAACATGGGACAATAGAAAAACTCACCAAGTTTCAGGTATGTATTCATAATTACAAAATTTATTTCATATTTTCTATGTTTAAGCTAGAAAGAAGGGATGGTATGGGGAGGGAGGTGGGAGGGGCGTTCAGGATGGGGAACACGTGTACACCCATGGTGGATTCATGTCAATGTATGTCAAAACCAATACAATATTGTAAAGTAATTAGCCTCCAATTAAAATAAATTTATATTAAAAAATAATAAGCTAGAAAGAATAGTTTACTCTTGAATGCTGCAAAGGTATTTCTCATCTCTGTTCTGTTCTAGTTTTATAAATAAATACTAACCCAAAAGTATAAATTATTTTCATGTATATACCATTCTTTAATTATTTCTGCCTCTGTCCACTGAAGTTTAACCAATTTTCTATCTTATATAGTACAGTAAAAACTCTCTGCTTAAGTGGTTGAAGGGATTTATCTCAACCTGTTTTCTTCCATTGCCTCCAGGAGCAGAACTATGTCCCTGAAAGCAATAATGACCACTCAAGAAACCTTCTGGTGGGATCTGAGAAGCTCAATCTTTATATTGCCAAAGACTGTGTATTGCATAAAAGGTTACATCACCATTCAGGAGAATGATACACTTGAACTTATTTACAAAACAGAGAGACTCAAAGACAGGGAAAACAAACCTATAGTTACCAAAGCGGCAAAGGGTGAGGGATAAATGAAGAGTCTGGGATTAACATAATCCTACTGGGGGCTTCCCAGGTGGTGCTAGTGGAAAAGAATCCATTTGCTAATACAGGCAACCTAAGTGATTCTGGTTCAATCTCTGGGTTGGTAAGATCCGCTGGAGGAGGAAATGGCAACTCACTCCAGGATTCTTCTCCTGGAAGAAGAATGGCAACCCACTCCTGGAAAATTTCACAGGTAGAGGATCCTCATAGGGCTGCAAAAGAGTCAGACACAACTGATCAACTAAGCACATACTCTATAAAAGAGATAGCTAACAAGGACCTACTATATAGCACAATAAGCTACAATCAGTATCTTGTAATAACTTATAATGCAAAATAATCTTAAAAAGAATATATATATATATATGTCATACTGAGTGAAGTGAGTCACAGAAAGACAAATTTGATGACATCGCTTATATGTGGAATCTAAAAAAAGATACAAAGGAACTTACCTATAAAACAGAAATAGAGCTACAGATGTAGAAAGCAAGTCAAGAGGGTAAGGGGAGGGGTGGTGGGGTGGAAATTAGGAGACTGGGATTGACATAAACAGACTACTATATATAAAATNATATATATATATATATGTCATACTGAGTGAAGTGAGTCACAGAAAGACAAATTTGATGACATCGCTTATATGTGGAATCTAAAAAAAGATACAAAGGAACTTACCTATAAAACAGAAATAGAGCTACAGATGTAGAAAGCAAGTCAAGAGGGTAAGGGGAGGGGTGGTGGGGTGGAAATTAGGAGACTGGGATTGACATAAACAGACTACTATATATAAAATAGATAACAGCCTATATGGAAATAGAATTTTTAAAATGAGTGATATATGTATAACATGCACTTTGCTGTACACCTATAGCTACCACAATCTTGTTAATCAACTATGCTCTAATAGAAATTTTAAAAACAATTGATTACTTCCATTCAAGGGTGTTTCCTAGCTCATGTCCTCCTGATTATAGACACAGGCTCAGCAGGAGGAAGCGCCCAGCCTTATTGTCAGAAGGCGGGAAGGGAGTTGGTATATGAAAGTGCCCCGAACAGTACGGCTCCCATCCCTCCAACCTTGACAATACTTTAGAATGCCCATTTTATAACACAAAGTGACAAAATTGAACAAGAAAAGAAGATAAAGAAGCGACTGCTATGTGTTCTTACAATATATCTATTTATTCCAACAATAAATATTTCTTGAGCACTTTTTTAATGCCTGTATACACAGTATGTGGTTTTAGGATGTAGGGTGCTTTATCATGACATTAGTGTTTACCATCAGAACTGTCCTCACTTTATTTTTATCCTTCTTCACCTCTCTACTAGTGGTAAAACCCTATCTGCCAATGTAGGAGACGAAAGAGACTTGGGTTCCATCCCTGGGTCAGGAAGATCCCCTGGAGAAAGAAACAGCAATCCACTCCAGTATTCTTGCCTGGGAAATCCCATAGACAGAGGCGCCTGGAGGATTATAGTCCACATGGTCACAAAGAGTCGGACATGACTGAAGCGACTTAGCACACACGCAAGCACCTCCCCACAGCCATGAACTTCAAACCTAGACTGTGATGTCCCTGTCACTATCGTGAGCCATGTACCACCTACTGCTGTAAAAGAAAGTCACCAGAGCAGGAGGAACCAGGGGCTGAGGAAAAGGATGAGGATAGGTATAGGATAGGGATAGAGAGACAGCAAGTAATTTTTCTTCTGGTGAGGGACAGAAGCAGGTGTCATCACCATGTCTTCAAAAATCCCCTGTCACTTTATACCTCAGCAGAGCTGTGACCTCTGTCTTTCCAAGGGGGAGGTGGTCAAGCTGAAGCCATGTGCTGTGGGACAGTGCGACCCTCCTCAGCTCCTTGCTTAATGGCACAGAGTGTGGGCAAATATGGGGATATACGGCCATGGTGTCACAGAAGACACCTGTGTGTTTGCTTTTGTGTCTCTCAATGCTGAATTAAATAACTGGTCATTTTATATATTTCTTTTATCCTAATTTTTAAAAAATCTCTTTAAAAAAAAAACAGCAACTTTAACCTTGACACATGGCCCTCTGCCCAAGGCATACAACAGAGTCCGGAATAGCCAGGACTGCCAGGAATTGAACCGAGCAGAGCCTGACACTTGTTAATGTGAGGGCCAAAGATTTTTACAGGATTGGTTCATACTGGCCTCACCTGTGGATTACATCAGTTCTGATGTGCCTTTTAAAACCAAGGGAAACTTCTGAATTATTTCCACCGGAGAAAAATTCTCTATTTTTAAAATATATTGAAAGGCATACTTTTATCGGATACATAAATAATCACTTGCTTTTCCACAAGTCACCTTCATCATTGATATTCATTTCATGATGAGAATTCTTTGGACAAATGAAGGTCAAAGCTTCCCTAGGCTCCTCTCAAGAGGAAAACTATTATTTTTTTAAATGTTATCAATGCACACATATGTAGACATATAAATATTTATATGGAAACGTACTGCCTAGTCAGTGAATAGAAATGGGAATAGAAATGATGTGCTCTGGGAATCCTCTCTGAGTGACTGAACTTTCAAATCAGGAGAAAACTTTTTTTCTTTCCCATCTCTGTCCCTGGGACTAACGGGAAAAGGTCAGTTTTTCAGATAACAGAAGCAGAAAGGGATTTTGATTCTTCCTCATTTTACAGAAAGGAAGAGATGAGAGACCTCAGAAGGTTTGCTGGCTTAAACCTGTAACACAGTTTTCTTGACTCTCAATCCAGTCTTAATCTACAGTATAGGAAAAGGTAAAAAGTTATAAGGTTAGCTAGTAGAAATAGAAGAAATTAAAGTACTAAATTTAAGAGAAACTCTGAAGATAATCTGGATGATGGAGAGAAAGACTACAGATTGAACTGTGGAATTATTGGTATTCCCTTAAACCACAAGAGTAGGGCAGAAGACTGCATGGTAGAAATCCAATCAAGAAGGGTTAAAGGGCAAAGCCATACCCTGCATCTGCCTCTCAGAGCTGCCCAGACATTGCACCCGACCTTACGGTTCAAAAGAAAAATAGCTTAATTATAAAAATAACATAACCAGTAAATGCCGGCAGAGCTATATATACAGCCTGTGTATGTGTGTGTGTGTGTGCTCAGTTGCTCAGTTGTGTCCGACTCTTTGTGGCCCCATGGACTGCAGACTGCCAGATTCCTCTGTCCATGGAATTTTCCAGGCAAAAATTCCGGAGCAGGCAGCCACTTCCTTCTCCAGGGGAATCTCCCTGACCCAGAGATCAAACCTACATCTCCTGCATTGCTGGAAGATCCTTTACCACTGTGCCACCCGGGAAACCCTATCTGGCCTAGGAAACACTATTTTGTGGGAAAGTCTGAGGAGCAGTTGAGTGGACTCGGGTCACAAATAAATAACGGTGTCTTCATGGAAAAGAAAACGGTTTCTGCATCAAATGGCTGACTTGAGCCTGCAAGCTTCAAAGCAGACCTTGCGTTTCGCTGGTCTCTTGCTTCTCCCCTGCCTTTGGTAAGCGTCAGTGTCAGGCAGAGGTGAAAAGGGAATGTACTGTGGGCAATAGGTAGAGAATTTCAAGTGCCTGGACCCCAGGTTTGAGATAAGGTGGGGTTCTTATGCTCCTGGAGCTTCAGAGGAGGGATAGAAAGTCTCTGAAGCCTAAAGTTTGGGTCGATGACCTTCCTTTGCATTACTTCAGGGGACTGGGACCAGTCAAGAGGATGGGGGTTCAAAAACATGACCAATAACAATAAAGCACTCATATCTCCCTTACACATCAGCATTTCAGGTCTGGTCCCAGGACCACACATTTAATCTTCACAAAAAACCCAGGAGCACCAATCAGAACTATTAATCCTTTTTAAGACCTGTTCAAACTAAGGCTCAAAGGATTGTATATTATTTGTGGAAGGTCAAACCATAGGTGAATCCAAATTTAGAGAATCCAAATTTCTGAATTGATCCAGTTCTCTTTTGCATTTTATTAAGTAGCCATCATGAAATGAGTCAAAATCATAATTCATAATAAATGCAAAAATTTCCAAAAGGCATCAGCTCAGATTTTAAGGAAATTACGAGTTTAAAGTTGATCTTTCCTTTTAAACGGTTTTTCCCAGTGGAAACAGATAAAGCTGCCTGGTCTTAATGTCTAGCTTATTCTGATTCCTATTTCTAGTGATTACAAACAAATAACATTTTCAAATTTCAATTTTAAGGATAATAAAATGGAAAGCATCTGGTAATGGGTTCTGATAACATTCTAAAATTAAATAGAGGAGGGACGAGTTTCAAAAACAGGCTAGGCAAACTCTTTTATGGTCACTTGCAAAATGATGACAGTAGTAGCTATTAAGAAATAACTGCTTCCTGTACCCTGAAAACACCTGTTTCAGGTAAGAAACAAAGCTGTTAACAGAAATGGCAGTAACAGTTGCGACAACCGCCCTGAAGTATCAGGAACACGTCTATAGGGCATGTCCCTGCCAAGTTGTGTTTAATTTGGGCATGATCTTTCTTTTAGTAGGTCCTCTCATTTTTAAGTGAATGAATTTAAATAAAGCTAATTAGGATTAACTACACGTATGAAAGGTGTCAGTGAATACTAAAGTGTTCCATTTTTATAAGCCCAGGTGGCTCAGTGGTAAAGAGTCCACCTGTCAAGCAAGAGATGCAGGTTCGACCCTTGGATCAGGAAGATCTCTGGGGAAGGAAATGGCAACCCATTCCAGTATTCTTACCTGGAGAATTCCATGGACAGAGGAGCCTGGTGGGCTATAGTCCATGGAGTCGCAAAGACAAGACTTAGCAACTAAACAATAACAACAAAGCTCTTTGCATTCTGAGACTCTCTTATAAACTTACGGGACCCAGAGCCTTTAAGCTACATAGTGTCTTTAATTAACTCAGTGGTTAAATACAGAAATTACTCTCCTGGCAGATGAGCCCAGCACGAAACATGGTTTGTCTAATTGCTGCAGACACAAAGACTGAAAAGACACATAAGAGACTAAAACAGATAACTCTCAGAACTCCTTAGTTACCACTAAGTTAGTAGGTTCAACAGGAAAAGAAATGCAGAAAACCATTTTTAAAGTCCTTAAAGGCACTTCATGTGTCTTATCAGATAGCCCAAACAGTATTTCTTACCTTAAAAGTGTACGTGTCAAAAACAAGCAAACAATCCTTATAAAATTATTTAAAATTTCCCAGAAGAGTTTTCCATTAATTTGATGAATGTGTATGTCCCACATACATGCATATATACACACACACACACATACATGTCTGTACATATACATATATATACACATAAATGTACTTTATCTATATAAATATATCTCAGTAGATAGTCATCATTAGCATTATAATTGTATTGACGCTTTTTCTTGAGGTAAACAGATATTGCATATAATCTCTAGATTTGTCTTTCTCATGAAATTGTTACCCTTGCAAGAGAGGTAACTTCTGTTCTAAAACATGAAAAATAGTGTGTACTGAATAAAATCCAATTCACATTAGTTGAGAAAATAAAACTGTATCTTTAACCCTTGGGAGGACAGAGGAATGATGTAACAAAATAAACAGCACTGCTGTGTCAAAAAGGGGCTGGGCTGACAGGAAGACCAACAATTAGAGCTCAGCATTTCCAGTGACTTACTGCTTGAAAAATTAGGGACAACTGGACTTGGATTATCTAACAAGCCTGTTACTGAAATGACTGTGTAAATTTGGTGAAACAAATGAGACTTTCTCATGTTTGAGGGCTTTGCATAAGTGTAATAATGCTAACCATTAAAACAAGATCCTTCTTTTTTCACTTTGAAATGTTATTTGAAATATAACACGAAATAAAATAATTCATGAGACTATTGGTTTAAAAAGAAAAATAGTGTGTATTAACACTATGAGCGTGTCTTCCATCTGACATTTGAAATGGGTGAAGTTAAAATTTCTTACCATCCAAGCTGTGACAAAGTCCCCCATCCAGGTCCCTACTGCAGCTAATTTCATGAAACTTTCATTTCGGATGCCCATATAGTCTGTAATGATATATGCTCTGTGGAAACAAACACAGAAGACATTGTCCAGACTCAGAGAGCCATACAGTCAAAGCTTTCTGGCTCAGCAACACTCAAAAAGGAATTTCCCCCCTTTTAACAAACTTTCTTGCTTTTGTCTCACCAGATGCGCTTCTAAATCTGAAAGGCTAGGAGGAGCTCTGAGGGTGTCTGGGTCAGTTCCAATTAGATTTGAAAACTGACTGTGGCTACACCAATTACCATGTGCCTTTCATTTCTGAGCTGCAGAACTGACAACAGCTTTTGGAAAATCAAACAGAAATACTCAGCAAAGGCATCATGCCATGCTCACCCAAGTGTGAGGAGAGCAGAAACAATTCCTGAGTTAGGCTAACTAGAAAGGAAGAGAAGAGCTCACTTTCCTCCAGTTCTGTCTTCTCAAAGTCAGAACTACTGAAAAGATGCTGGGAGTAAGTTTTAAGTATAATGTCATATCTGAATAATGTTCAGAAGAAAGTCAAGACTTGGGAAAAATTTCCACGTAGGGAAGCAATGTAAAATTTTATTCAAATACATGTGACTTAAATTATTATTTAATAGCAATGGCCAGATTCCACTTCATCACTTGGCATAGCTAGTTATTGTTTGCTTGCTATTAAACACAAGCTTATATTCCTCAGAGCTCAAAGAAAGGTTCAAAGGTACACCTGACTATTAAAAACAGGTAATAAGATCATGCTTATTGCTTACTAAGCATTTTCATTTTCTTGTTTGATAGTCAAGAAAAATCCTAACTATCATTTTTCCCATTTGTAATTTCGCTAAGAAAACTGGGATTCAAAAATATAACTTACTCTGCCCAGTCAATACCACCTAACTAATGAATGGTACCTAGGAACCAAATTTCTCTGTACATATTTTTAAAATTCTAAGTATTTTTTTTACTCAGTTTTCTTTTACTTTAAATTTTGTTCCTTTTCTTAAACATGATAATACCTATACAACTTAGAGTACCCATTAGATTAACTTTAATACAATATGCAGTAGGATAAATGTTTGTTAATTATCTATCGAAACTATGAAGAGCACATTTTTGAAGTCATTGAGAGTTAAACTGCTTCCAATTCAGTTATTTTTTCTAGAGTTATTTCAGATAGTTTTTTTTTTAATCTGATATTTAAATACACAGATATTTAAATAGTTTTGTAACAACAAAAGCAAACTTATAATTCTTAACAACTTTTTCCATGTGCTTCATCTACTTACTCTGGAGGGGCTATGTAAATATCTTAAGGTCTCATCTCAAAATTCTAGGTCTTATTCCATGTGTTTCCATAATAGCCAAAAAAAAAAAAATTAACTACCAAAAACTGCATGCTAGCAATGTGCTAGAGATTGTTATTAGCATTTTAAAAACACAGTCCTCATCAATTTTCATATCAGAACAATGAAATGTATTGCTATTCCCATTTCACAGATATGGAATTAAGGCTTTAGAGTGTTTTGCAACTTTCTCAAGTTTAAACATCCAATAAATAGACAAGATTTGAATATAAATTTGATTGACTCCCAAATCCATGCACTTAACTACTGCACTATACCTTCTTCCTACAACTGTTAGTAGAGATATAAAAAGCACAAAGACTATCTCTGTTCCCAAGTATTTTAATAAGAGAATGACAATCAAGGATTACTTCCTGTGGGGATAATTCATAATAAGAAGCCAAGAGAAGCATCCAGAAGCTACAGCTCCCTAGAGCTACCATCAGGTCTTGGATTCCCACTTATACTGAGTTCACCCATCTAAGCATCTCTTGGTCATTGGACTCAGGGTACTATAGAATAGTAGCTCTGTTAATTGTCCAGCTTTTTCAATGACATCTACTTTGAAGATTTTGTTCAGTGTTACATCTCTATCTGTTCACTCTGCCAATAAATTCCAGAATACATTGGGCTAGGATAGAAATTCCTGGCTACATTCTTTGTGGTTGTATAGATGTATGTAAGAGAAAGCATGATTCTCCTATTTCAGTATCTGAAAACAAGGATGAGATAGTAAGCATGCAACAGACCAATGATCCAGCAGAAAAACCCTAAAAAAATGAAACAAAATATAAAAATCACTCCTCAAATCTGCTTAAAGTCATCTAAGAGCTGATGAAGCAATGAAGAGAAGAAAAACCAAGATACCAGATTGGCAAGCATTATGGGAAAGTTAACCGTATTTTCTCTGGGGACATTAGCTGATTCCACGTGCAAGGCAAGAAGACAAGAACGTGGTTTTTGCCTGGGGAGAGAACAGTCTCGGTAGGTTAAAGAGGCAATGTTTGAAATTTAAGGAGCCAAGATTCTTGTGAGAAAGGAGATGCTCAGAAGAGAGTAAGATACATGGCCAGTTTTCCTTTCAAGACTTTTACCAAATTATGGACTTGTGCACAAGGAAAGCTGAGAGACTAAGCAGAAAGTCTTCACAGTCTATGGCCATACCATCCTGAACGCACCCCATCTTGTCTGATCTCAGAAGCTAAGCAGGGTTGGGCCTGGTTAGGACTCGGATGGGAGAAAGTCTCTGTAAAGTATAGCAGAGGTCTGGCTACTTCATGGTGAGGAAACTATTATAGTTCAGAAAATTCTGAGAGTATGGCCCAGGATATACTAGGGTATGGAAGACTAAAGAAAATCTGTGATGTATGGGTCCATGTTGAAACTTTAAATCAACCCCTTTTATAGCCCATTTCATGACTGAATTAAGGTGATCGGCTTCTATTCTTTGCACTTAACAGAGGAAAATGTGAACCTTTTCAGGAAGAATAAAATATCATCTATTTATATTTATAAAATCCATCATTCAGTCAAAAGTTACTAGGATGTCAAGAAACAAGACCCTATCAAGATCCTGAAAACCAAGAGAGGAAACAAGAGCTAAAACTATTCCATAAGTCCCAGGACGACCGCAAGTCATTTTTATCTATTCTTTCCACTGTTGATACCCCAGAGCCTAGAGCACTGCCTACAAGTGGTAAGTAATCAGTAAACATCTGCTTAATTTATGATTTAACAAAGTGACCCAAGTTATTCATATTTATTGATATATTACACAGGTTAACCAATATATACTAAACCTGAGAAATAGAATAAAATAAGATTGATGTGAAGAATTTTTACATGTTTTCAAATTGTTTTCTGTGTTTACTTCATGTCTCCAACTACATTTATATCTCCTTGAGGGCAGAATAACTATCCTATATTCATGTAGAAAGATACATCAGCACAAAACAGTAAAATGTCCCTCCTCTGTGGCTGTGGACACATGGTGAGTACTGGATGCCATGATAAAGCAGAGGACATTGCATAGAGAATTTAATTAAGAATAAATTAGTTACTATATTTAAAAGTAAAGAGTGATATTTAAAATTTATTACTTATTCTAGACATTTCTCCAAAGAAGACATACAGATGACAAACAGGCACAAGAAAAGGTGCTCATCATCGTTAATCATAATATTAGAGAAATAAAACTCAAAACTACCTAGAGATATCATCTCACACCAGCCATCATCAAAAAGTCTACAAACAATAAATAATAAAGAGAGTATGGGGAAAAAAATTCTCCTACACTTCAGTGGCAGTGTAAATTGGTACAGCCACTATGGAGAACGATATGGAGTTTCCTTAAAAGGCTAAAAATACAGTTACCATATAATGCAGCAATCCCACTCCTAGGCATATATCTGGAGAAAAACATGGTTTGAAAGGATATATGCACCCCAGTATTCATTGAGTGCTGTTGACAATAGCCAAGATATGGAAGCAACCTAAATGTCCATTGACAAATGAATGGATAAAAACGATGTGGTACATATTATACAGTAGAATACTACTCAGTAATTAAAAAGAATGAAATAATGTCATTTGCAGCAACATGGATGGACCTGGAGGTTACTGCATTAAGAAGTCTGACAAAGAAAAATATCACAGGACATGGCTTATATACAGAATCTAAAAGAAAAACTGATACAAATGAACTTATTTACAAAATAGAAGTAGAGTCACACATGTAAAAAACAAATTTATGGTTACCAAGGATAAAAGGCAGAGAGGGAGGGATAAATTGGGAATTTAGAATCAACATATACACACTACTATATCTAAACCAGATAAACAACAAGGACCTACTGTACAGCACAGGGAATTCTACTCAAAAATCTGTAATAACCTAATGGAAAAAATAATTTGAAAAGGAAATGATGGGTGTATAACTGAATCGCTTTGTTGTACTCCTGAAACTAACAGTACTATAAATCAGCTAATGCCTGATACAAAATTTTAAAAATCTCCAGGTTCCTCTGTCCATGGGATTTCCTAGGCAAGAATACAGGAGTGAATTGCCACTTCCTTCTCCAGGGGTTCTTCCTGGCCAGGGACTGAACCTGCGTCTCCTGTGTCTCCTGCATTGCAGGCAGCTTCTTCACCACTGAGCCATGAGAGAAGCTTCTTTTTAAAAAAGAACATATTGTTTCAAAAAATTTAGCAGTTATTCTAAATTTTGCTGCTCTGGACAAATGTAAAGAAGAATTACAAATAGGCAGACCTGCCATAAAAACTTTCAACGAGTTCACTGATTTGCATATCTATTAACATTTAACACTATTTCCTACTCAGGTTGTAAAGGACACAGTGTGCATATATTTATATTAGCAATTCTGGCCAGTTTGAATATCACATTGGACTCTGAAAAAGTGAAGTTATGGAGCTTATACACTCAAGAGTTTTTGGATACTGATTCAAAATTAAATTTTATTTGCTAGAAGCCATTGTTAAGTTTCAGTTTTGTTCACTTTTAGCTAATTATTTCAACTATTCATACATCTTTGTTTTGCTTTGTGCTTTAACTGGTTATCCATGCATAGATCTAAAAAAGCCTGCACTCCTACTAGCCTTGCAGGTAAACATTTATCATTGATATTTTCTCTAAAAATTCTAAAAGAATTTCTTTTCAGGCTACAACTTCATTCCCCTCTCCTTGAGATTTCAAGTTTAACTGTCAAATCCATAACATAAATGTGGAAACATCAACAAAATCTTGGAAAGGCTCATAATCATCGTAACTTCAAAACATGAGCTACTAAGCTTATTGCACCTAATGAAACTTATGTGTTAAATGGCCATAAACTAAGCAGACTCTAACATGGAGTAACTAGTCAACAAAAAGATCATATAAAGAATTGGCCCTAGAGGTGAGAGTCTTGAGCACAAGCAACAGAGGCTCCAGCTTACTTCAGTCTATTACTTACACCTAAATGGATTCGGTCACGCCAGGTGATTCAGGAGCTGAATCTCTGAAAGTTTAACAAGAGGCAGTAAATATAGATCACCAACCCAAAATGGACTCATGCTTCACTGAAGATCCACCCGTGGCCAGCTGGATTCCTAATGTCACAGCTGTCTCTTTCAGCCATGTTTGGGCAACATAAACAAGAGTGGGGGCGCCACAAACAAGTAAATCATGGATAAGGAGTTGACTTGACATGAGTACCTGTATTTAACACAATGAACCTCAAGCAAAAACTCTAAGTGGTCTTAAGGCATGAGGTGAAAATCTGTCTACATAAAATGCCAGAAATCAAACATACTATGATATTAGCCTTTCTTAATGTTTTGTAATGAAATGATTAAAAGTCTTTAATCCAGTCACTTGTTCAACTATTATCCAAATAACCATATTATAGTATTTCTTCTCAAAATGTCTACTTCTTGACTATTGAAAAACTTAGAAGGAGATCAATACACGTGTATCAACTTTCCAGGAAAGACCTAGGGTATGAAGCTACAGAGCAAAATTCACTGGAAGGTGACAACTGTTGCAGACAATTGTTAGAAGGAGACTGTGTGTGTGCTTAGTCGCTCAGTCATGCGTCCGATTCTTTGCGACCCCATGGACTGCAGCCCACCAGGCTCCTCTGTCCATGGGATTCTCCAGGCAAGAATACTGGAGTGGGTTGCCATGCCCTCCTTCAGGAGATCTTCCCAAGTCAATGATCGAACCAAGGTCTCCTGTATTGCAGGTGGATTCTTTACCAATTGAGCTACCGGATAAGAGTCTAGAGTGACTAAAACTGCATCTGAACCTAAAAGTGTTTACAAGTAAAGTTCCAACTCAAATTCCCCAACTTTAGCTATTCATTCTCTCTAATTTCTCTACAGAAGACATATAAGACTGCAGACGGTGTACTTATTGGACAAACCCACCCTGACTACTAACACACGCACATTACGTCAATTCTTCCTTTCATTCCTTGTCTTGCTTAAGCTACTCAGTGAAATTCATTTGTAGTAGATATAAAAACCTTAGAATGACATCAATTCCTCCCTCTCTTTTACCCTCAACATTGGTTAATCAAATGTAACCTTTCATAAGGTTACTTCTGATAGGTCCTCAAACTATGTTGTTTTTCTGTCATTACTGCTACCAATACCTTATCTCTGTTCATAACCATCTCTAATCTGAATTACACAATAGCCTCCTGTTTCCCTGTGATTATCCTCAACTTACTATAGACTCTTACTGCCACTATGGTAAACTCCGGGAAATTAAAATGGTGTACCAGAAGAGCAGGAGTCCTAGAACCAGAAAGTATTGGGTTGACAAACCACCTTCCCTCTCTATGACCTGGGATAAACGACTAGCTTGATAATAATCCACTCCCTTATCTGTAGAATGGGAGTAAGAATATCTTTCCCTCACAAGGATTTCTTGAGGATTACATGAAATAAGGGATATAAAGCTTCTCCCTAGGGCACAGGCCCCACTCTGATTCCTTTTCTTTTTTTTTTTTTGTCCTACTCAGTTATGTGAGGATTTTCTTGTCTTCTTGGGCATCCGAGGTTTTCTGTTGGTGCTTAGTAGATGTTCTGTGTGATTCATGCCACTTGTATATATATTTTTGTTGTTTCTGTGAATGGATGCAAATTCTACTTCCTACTTCTCTGCCATCTTTTGTGACCTCCCCATTTTTTTTTGCTTTTCTGGACCACGGTGTTATTTTGGAAATGGGAGCTAGTAGGTCAGAGACCTATCCTTTATTTGCATATCTATTATGAAACAGTTATGATGTGCTGTGTGTGCGCGCTTAGTCATTCAGTCATGTCCAGTTCTTTGTGACCCCATGGTCTGTAGCCCACCTGGCTTCTCAGTCCATGGAATTCTCCAGGCAAGAATACTGGAATGGGTAGCCATTCCCTTCTCAGGGGATCTTGCTGACCCAGGGATTGAACCCAGGTCTCCTGCATTGCAGTCAGATTCTTTGACGTCTGAGACACCAGAGAAGCCCTTCTTGTAGCACGTGAATTTATGTTACATAAGCATAGTTCATATTCACTGAGTAAACTGACATAGTTCATTACTCACTAAGTAAACTCCTATAGTCTTCCTATTTGCTAGATCATGGACCCAATATTTGTAAACTCAAAAGTTTCCAAGAGGAAAGAAAGCATCCCAAAGTTAGGTATCACTTCCTGGATTATCATCCAGTACCTCTTGTCTAATAATTTCTTCAACCCATTATCACATTTCCCCAGTCCACAGAGTCACAGGGGCAGGCTTGGAACATAGATATCTTGTACTAAGAGTAAAGTATGGCTATTCACTCCAGTATCCTTGCCTCACGAATTCCATGGAAGAGAAGCCTGTCAGGCTGCAGTGCACAGGGTCACACACAGTCAGACATGACTGAAGCGACCTAGCAGGCACCCACATACTGGCATAACCAAATTTGCTGATATCCTATTTTTTCTCTTTCCTGGTAATTTAGAATCAAGACTCAAAGAGAGAAAGAGGAAATCTCTTTCCAGGAGGTTTAATGAAGAAAAGCCCAGTGATTACTGGTGACAACATTCTATCCTCTGAGAGATGTTCTTGGTCAGTTGCTCCTTGTGACTCCATGGACTGCAGCATGCCAGGCTCCTCTGTCCTCCCAGAGTACTGCTCAAATTCATGTCGATTAAGTTGGTGATGCAATCCAATCAATTCATTCTCTGCTGCTCCCTTCTACTTTTGCCTTCAATCTTTCCCAGCATCAGGGTCTCTTCCAGTGAGTTTCACTTTTAGCATCAGTTCTGCCCATGAATATTCAGGGTTGATTTTCTTTAGGATTAACTGATTTGATCTCCTTGAAGTCTAAGAGACTCTCAAGAGTCTTCTCTGGCACCACAGTTGAAAAGCATCAATTCTTTGGCACCTAGCCTCCAACTCTCACAGCCATATGTGACTATTAGAAAAACCATAGCATTGACTATTTTCTTTATTTCTTTGCATTTTTCATTTAAGAAGGTCATCTTCTCTCTCTCTCTGCTATTCTATAGAACTCTATACTCAGTTAGGATATCTTTCTTTTTCTCCCTTACCTTTTGATTCTCTTCTTTCCTCAGCTATTTGTAAAGCCTCCTCAGGCAACTACTTTGCTTTCTTGGATTTCTTATTCTTGGGGATGGTTTTGGTCAGCGTCTCCTGTACAATGTTATGAATCTCCCACCATAGTTCTTTAGGAATTCTGTCTACAAGATCTAATCACTTGAATCTATTAATCACCTCCACTGTATAATCTGCCTGCAATGCAGGAGACCTCGGCTCAACCTCTGAGTAGGGAAGATCCCTGAAGAAGGAAATGGCAACCCACTCCATTATTCTCCCCTGGAGAATTCCACAGACAGAGAAGCCTGGTGGGCTATAGTCCATGGTGTCACAAAGAGTAGGACACAACTGAGCAACTAACAACCTCAGCTGTATAGTCATAAGGGATTTGATTTAGGTCATATCTGAATGGCCTAGCGGTTTTCCCTACTTTCAACTGAAGCCTGAGTTTTGCAATAAAGAGCTCATAGTCTGAGCCACAGTCAGCTTCCAGTCTTGTTTTTGCTGACTGTATAGCGTTTCTCCATCTTCAGCTGCAAAGAAGATAATCAATCTGATTTTGGTATTGACTATCTGGTAATGTCCATGTGTAGAGTCATCTCTTGTGTTATTGCAAGAGGATGTTTTCTATGACCAGCTTATTCTCTTGACAAAACTCTGTTAGCCTTTACCCTGCTTCATTTTGTAATTCAAGGCCAAACTTGAATCTATTCGTCACCTCCATTGTTATTCTGCATATCTTGATTTCCTACTTTTGCATTCCAATCCACTGTGATGAAAATGACATCTTTTTTCCTGGTGTTATTTTTCTCCCTTACCTTTTGATTCTCTTCTTTCCTCAGCTATTTGTAAAGCCTCCTCAGGCAACTACTTTGCTTTCTTGGATTTCTTATTCTTGGGGATGGTTTTGGTCAGCGTCTCCTGTACAATGTTATGAATCTCCCACCATAGTTCTTTAGGAATTCTGTCTACAAGATCTAATCACTTGAATCTATTAATCACCTCCACTGTATAATCTGCCTGCAATGCAGGAGACCTCGGCTCAACCTCTGAGTAGGGAAGATCCCTGAAGAAGGAAATGGCAACCCACTCCATTATTCTCCCCTGGAGAATTCCACAGACAGAGAAGCCTGGTGGGCTATAGTCCATGGTGTCACAAAGAGTAGGACACAACTGAGCAACTAACAACCTCAGCTGTATAGTCATAAGGGATTTGATTTAGGTCATATCTGAATGGCCTAGCGGTTTTCCCTACTTTCAACTGAAGCCTGAGTTTTGCAATAAAGAGCTCATAGTCTGAGCCACAGTCAGCTTCCAGTCTTGTTTTTGCTGACTGTATAGCGTTTCTCCATCTTCAGCTGCAAAGAAGATAACCAATCTGATTTTGGTATTGACTATCTGGTAATGTCCATGTGTAGAGTCATCTCTTGTGTTATTGCAAGAGGATGTTTTCTATGACCAGCTTATTCTCTTGACAAAACTCTGTTAGCCTTTACCCTGCTTCATTTTGTAATTCAAGGCCAAACTTGAATCTATTCGTCACCTCCATTGTTATTCTGCATATCTTGATTTCCTACTTTTGCATTCCAATCCACTGTGATGAAAATGACATCTTTTTTCCTGGTGTTAGTTCTAGAAGGTCTTATGGGTCTTCATAGAACCAGTCAACTTCAGACTCTTTGGCTTCAGTGGTTGGGGCATAGACTTGTATTACTAGGATGTTGAATGGTTTGCCTTGGAAGTGAACCAAGATCACTCTGTTGTTTTTGAAACCGTACCCAAATACTGCACTTTAGACTCTTCTGTTGACTATGAGGGCTCAGTTCAGTTCAGTCCAGTCACTCAGTCGAGTCCAACTCTTTGAGATCCCATGGACAGCAGTCCACAAGGCTTCCCTGTCCATCACCAACTAATGGAGCTTGCTCAAACTCATGTCCATCAAGTTGGTGATGCCATCCAACCATCTCATTTTCTGTCATTCTCTTCTCCTCCTGCCTTCAATCTTTCCCAGCATCAGGGTCTTTTCCAATAAGTCAGTTCTTTGCATCAGGTGGCCAAAGTATTGAAGTTTCAGCTTCAGCATCAGTCCTTCTAATGAATACTTAGGACTGATTTCCTTTACAATTGACTGGTTTGATCTCCTTGCAGTCCAAGGGACTCTCAAGAGTCTTCTCCAACTCCATAGTTCAAAAACATTAATTCTTCAGCACTCAGCTTTTTACTCTTTCTGCTTTGTAGAAGAGGGCTACTCCATCTCTTTTAAGGGATTCTTGTCCACAGTAGTAGATATAATGGTCATCTGAATTAAATTCACCCATTCCTATCCATTTTATTTCACTGATTCCTAACATGCTGATGTTCAGCCTTGACACCCTAGATCCAACCGGGGCTTGATGTCTCTTGCTTGACCATGTCCAATTTACCTTGATTCATGTACCTAAGATTCCAGGCTCCTATGCAATATTGTTCTTTATATCATTGGATTTTACTTTCACCACCAGGCACTTGCACATTATTTCTGCTTGACCCAACAGCCTTCATTCTTTCTGGAACTGTTAGTAATTGCCCTCCACTATTCTCCAGTAGCATATTAGACACCTTCTGACCTGGTAAGCTCATATACTGCTGTCATATTTTTTGCTTTTTCATACTGTTCATGGGGTTTCCCAAGCTAGAATACTGGAGTGGGTTGCCATTTCCTACTCCAGGGGATCTTCTTGACCCAGGGATCAAACTCACGATTCCTGCATCTCCTGCACTGACAGGTGAATTTTTCACCACTGCGCCACCTGGAAGCCCTTAACTATTCTCCTAGTAAAAAAATTAGAGCTTAAAAATGCAGTTTTGAATACTTTGTTCAGTTTTAACAATACTTTTTTTTTTTTTTTTCCTTTTAAAAAGGAATGCCACTAAATGTGCTGCAGGAAAAGGATCCTCAGTTTGGCTGATAGACTTAGGTTAGTTTTCAGACTCCTCCTAAAAAGAACACTCTTTATGATGCCCACTCTTTATGATGCTGCTTCAGACAATGAGAAGAGCTTTGTTTAAATGTCAATGTACTATTTACATATACACATTTTCTAAATGTGCTAAAGTTTAAAATAAGATTCTTCTCCACAGTTAAAAATAATGTCTATACATATTTTAGTTAAAACCAATATGTTGAATGTGTCTCCACTGAGATGCAGGACACACAATGAGAGGGTGTCAACTGAGTGACAGGGAGTATCTGTGCATTTAACAGATAAAAAGTAGATAAGAGGTTACATCTCTTAGACTGCTAATGTAAAGGGAGCTTGATTTTTAAATAAAACATGTTGACAAAAGACTAAACAAAGACAGATAAAGTGTAGCTTAGAGTAGAGGCTGCATCTGTGACAGATCAAAGACTTTCACAAGTCTCCTGCAAAGTGTCAGGAGAAGGTAACAAAAAGATAGGCTTAAGTAGACATCATAGTAAAGACTACAGAGCTGAGAAAGCTTCACAGAAGCTTGTGAGAGAAGTCTAGAATTGAGTTTGCCAATAGTATGGATGATTGACGGTAGCAAATATAGGACTCTTAAATATTTTCCAGATGTTAAACCCTACTGATGTGTCAACTAGCACACACTTCTGCTCTCAAACATCTCTGGGACTGGACCCTCTGTCTAAGAGTCAGGCTCACTCATGGGACATCTCTTCACCTAATTATGAATGCCCAATTATTATCAAATGTGCTTCAAATTAGAAGTGGGATAAATCTTATTGCTCTATAAATTTGCTCTGCAATTTTGCTAATTATATAGCTTCTTTTGATTTAATAATAAAGAATTTCATTCTCTGATTTTTACAGTGTTTGCTTCACAGGCTATACCACACCAGCCTATGGTAACAAGAAAAGGAAATAAGGCCACACTTTCACCCACTTGTGAACATTTCAAGTCCATCCAATTTTCTCCAAATAATTCAAAGAGACCTCATAGAGTTTCATTTGTGCTTTTAGAACTAGTACTCTTAGCAACTTTTTTCCAGTTGATACAGATGTCAAAAATGGTACCAAAGATATCCTCTCTTGTACTGATGTCCACTAAAGTTGTTATTGCAACTATTTATGTTGTTAATGTATGTGTCAAGACCCAAAGGTACACTGTAATTCTGTCATTGTGCCCTATGCCACCTTCCTCAATTCTGAGATCAGTCATCAGTGTACCGACATTATTACCTTAGTTCTATCCCAACACGTCCATCCTAATATCGACAGTGCTGCTGATACCCTAAAGCGTCAAACACCCACAGAGAATATGGGAAAATGCTTAGTATTTATTATTTTAATTAAAATTGGCTTATAACATTATATAAGTTTCATGAGTACAACTTTATATTTCAATTTCTGTATACCAAAATTTTAGTTTCTGGAGAATTCTGCCAAACATATAAAGAGCTAGTACCAATTCGTCCCAAACTATTTCCCAAAACAGAAAAGCATGGATCATTCCCAGTTCATTCTAGAAGGCCTAATACCAAAATCAGATGCTTTAACCTCTAAGCCACCAGGGAAGATACTAAATCAGACGGAGGCACTACCAAAAATAAAAAATAAAAAAAGAAAGATAAGAAAATTACCAGCCAATAAATCTGATGAATATAGATAAAAATCCTTAACAAAATATTGGCAATCAAATTCAAAAATATGTAAGAAGGTTCATACACCATGATCAAGTGCAACTTATTCCAGAGATACAGGAGTGGTCCAATAAACACAGATCAAACACTGTGATATATCACATTAACAGGACTTTCCTGGTGGCCTGCTGGTAAAGAATCTGCCTGCAATGCAGGAGACACAGGAGACATGGGTTCAGTCTCTGGGTTGGAAAGATCTCCTGGAGGAGGGCATGGCCACCCACTCCAGTATTCTTGCCTGAAGTGTCCCGTGGACAGAGGAGCCTAGTGCACTACAGTCCATAGGGTCACAAAGAATTGGACATGACTGAAGCAACTGAGCATGCATGCATCACATTAACAAAAGGAAGGATATAAATTAAATGACCATATACCTAGATGTAGAAAAACCATTTGGCAAAATTCAACATTTGTGATAAAAATCCTCATCAAAGTAGAGGTAGAGGGAACATATCTCAACATAACAAAATCTATTTAAGACAAATCCACAGCTAACATCATGCTCAATGGTGAAAACCTGAAAGTTCAGTTCAGTTCAGCTCAGTTGCTCGGTCGTGTCCGACTCTTTGCAACCCCATGAATTGCAGCACCCCAGGTCTCCCTGTCCATCACCAACTCCCGGAGTTCACTCAAATCTACTCTCTAAAATCAGGAAAAATACAAAGATGTCTATTCTCACCACTTCTATTTAACATAGTATTGAATTTTTTGGCCACAGCAATAAGACAAGAAAAAAAACAAAAGGTCTCCAGATTGGAAGGGAAGAAGTAAAACTATCACTATTTGAAGATGACATGATGCCATATACATAGACGACCTGAAAGTGAAAAGTGAAAGTGAAGTCACTCAGCCGTGTCTGACTCGTTGTGACCGCATGGACTGTAGCCACCAGGCTCCTCCGTCCATGGGATTTTCCAGGCAAGAATATTGGACTGGGGAGCCATTTCCTTCTCCAAGAAGACCTGAAAAATGCCACTAAAAAGACTATTAGATCTAATAAAGGAATTCAGAAAAGTTGTGGGATACAAGATTAATATACAGAAATCTGTTGCTTTTCTATACACTAATAAGGAACTATCAGAAATAGAAAGCAAGGAAACAATCCCATGTTTTATCACATCAAAGTGAATAATATACCCAGTAATAAACGAGGTGAAAGACCTATACTCTGAAAATTATGAAAGTTTTGATGAAGGGAATACAAATATGATAAAAAGAAACAGAAAGCTATCTCATACTCTTGGATTGGAAGAATTAATATTGTTAAAATGCCCATACTATCCAGAGCAATCTACAGATTTAATGCAATCCCTATAAAAATACCCATGACATTTTTCACAAAACAAAAACAAGTGATCCTAAAATTTATGTGGAACCACAAAGACCCCAAATTGCCAAAACTATATTGAGAAAGAAAGAACAAAGTTGGAGATATCATGTTTCCTAACTTCAGATAATACTGCAAAGCTATCCCTGGTGGCTCAGTGGTAAAGAATCCTCCTGCCAATACAGGAGACACAGGTTCTATCCCTGGGTCAGGAAGATCCCTGGAAAGGGAAATGGCAGCCCACTCCAGTAGCCTTGCCTGGGAAATCCCCTTGACAGAGAAGCCTGGTGGGCTACAGGCCAGGGAGTCATAAAAGAGTTTGACACAACTCAGTGATTAAACAACAACAAGAATGACAGTAATAAAAGCAACAGAGTCCTGGCATAAAAACGGACACACAGATCGACAGATCAACAACATAAAAGGAGCTTACAAATAAACCCAACACATGACTAATGGGCTTCCTAGATGACACTAGTGGTAAAGAACCTGCCTGCCAATGCAGGAGATACAGGAGATGCTGGTTTGATCCCTGGGTCAGGAAGATCCCCTGGAGAAAGAAATGGCAACCCACTCCAGTATTCATGCCTGAAGAATCCCATAGACAGAGGAGCCTGGCAGGCTACAGTCCATGGGGTTGCAAAGAGTCAGACACAACTTAGCACTCATAGTACCCATGCACATTTATGGTCAGTTAATCTATGACAAAGGAAGCAGGAATATACAATGAAGAAAAGCCAGTCTCCTTAATAAGTAGAATAATGAAATTAGAAGAATTTTCTCACACCATACACAAAAATGGACTCAAAATGGATTAAAGACCCAAATATCAGAGCAGAAGCCAATAAATTCCTAGCAGAGAATGCAGGGAGCACACTTTTTGACATATATTGCAGCAATATTTTTTTAAGTTCATTTCCTAAAGCAAAATAAACAAATGAGACCTAATTAAACTTAAAGTTTTTGCACAGCAAAATAAACCACTGATAAAGTGAAAAGATAACCTATTAAATTGGATAAAATATTTGCAAATGATACCTTTACTAAGAGGCTAATAGCCAAAGTATATAAAAAGCTCACCCAACTCAATATCAAAAAAGCAAACAACCAATTAAAAATAGGCAGAAAACTAAAATAGACATTTTTCCATATAAGACATACAACTGCTTAATAGGTACATGAAAAAATGCTCATCATCACTAATCATCAGAGAAATTACTGTATCAATGATTTACAGTTATCTCACTTTAGGATTCACGTGTAAATCCATGGGGACAGGAATAAAATATGTTATGATTTATTCATATAATTCCTTCCATTTTAACACGTGCCCACTGTCCTTAAGCAAGATATCTTTGTTTTAACTGCCTATTCAGTGTTGTTTTCCAGGAAGCTCTTTGGTGCCATACATAACAGTACTTCAGAGGCAGGATTGCATGTGAACTTGGTGGAGTGAGAAGATGTGCTTCTCCTTACCAAACACAAATGATATGACAGCATAGGAAGAGAATAATAAACTTGCAAAGTAGGAGAAGAGATAACAGAAAATGAGAAATATTAATAAAGTTTTTACAAAGCAGATTGAGAGATGATGATGGTTTCAACTTGCCCTGTAGTATGAAATTCTTTGACGATATTAAGGAAGGACCTAATTCTGTTTCTGAACCTCGACAGTACTCAGGGACTGGAGGAGGTTCAGTATTTCTGGATGTGAGAGAGAGAAAGGATGGAACTTAAAATAGGATTGGAAATCCTGCATAAGTAGTTTATGTACTTTCTTCCAGTCAATAAACACAGAAAATGACTTGTGTCTCACCTAGCTAAGAAGGACATTTGCTAGCAATATCTGGAGAAATTCAAGCAGAATTAGACCCCTTAATGAAAATAGAAGCCAAAATTTTATATTTTTTTTATATTAAACAGTGAGCCCCATTACCTAAAATACTATTTATAGGGGTTAAAGACAAAGTTCCATTTCAAAAAAATTGACCAGTTCTGACCTTCCCCCAAAAGTCATTAACAGTTGAGGATCACCCAGTGAGATAAGCCAATCCCATAGACCACAATCCCCTTCTACTCGGGTCTTACTGGTCACAAGCCTGTCTATGCACAGAGACTTTCCAATCATCTTTTATTGCCCACTACTGAGAATGAACACACTTCACACATTACCATGTATTTGAGGTAAATTTGTAACAATTAAAAAGCTCAAAACTAAATAAAAATGAGGTACTTAGAGGAAATAGACAATACAGAAAGCAGAGAAAAAGTGTACAGATAGAATAAAAATACTTTCCTGATATGCAAAGTAAAAATTCAGTTATATGCTATCTACGAATGGCAACCTAATCCAGTATTCTTCTCTGGAGAATCCCATGGACAGAGGAGCCTGGTGAACTACAGTCCCCGGGGTTGCAAAGAGTTGGACATGACTGAACAACTAAGCTTAGCACATGGAAAATATAATAGGACTTCCCTAGTGGTCCAGTGGTTAAGACTCCACACTCTGAATGCAGGGGGCACAGATGTGATCCCTGGTCAGGGAACTAGGGGCTTCCTCTGTGACTCAGCAGTAAAGAATCTGCCTGCAATGCAGGAGCCATAAGAAACGTGGGTTCAACCTCTGGGTCTGGAAGATCCCCTGAAAGAGGGCATGGCAATCCACTCCAGTGTCCTTGCCTGGAGAATCTTATGGACAGAAGAGCCTGGTGGGTTGCAGTCAGTGGGGTCACAAAAAGTCAGACACAATGGAAGCGACTTAGCATGCACACACACACACACATATAGGGAACTAAGGTCTTGGATGCCAAAAAGAACTCAACCAAACAAACAAAGGTTAGGTTAGGTTAAGTCGCTCAGTCGTGTCCGACTCTTTGCGACCCCATGGACTGTAGCCCACCAGGCTCCTCCGTCCATGGGATTCTCCAGGCAAGAATACTGGAATGGGTTGCCATTTCTTTCTCCAGGGGATCTTCCCGACCCAGGGATTGAACCCAGGTCTTCTGTATTAGAAGCAGATGCTTTAACCTCTGAGCCAAAAATGTAACTAAAACTAAGACTATGTAAGTGTTCAAAGAAAAACAGTAAAAAATGTTTAAAAAGTAACATGCAAACAATAACAAAAAGAAATCTGGTATAACTATAGTAACACCAATTAAGGCAAAAATATTATTGTAAATTAAACAAAATTTATACCCATCAGGAAGATACAATATGCCATCAAAATTTAGGAATTAAAGTAAATTAATAAGACAGCAAGAAAAAACAGACACTTTCTCACACACACACACACACACATATATACACACATAAGTCCAAAATATACATTCTTCTAATGCAACAAAGAATATTAGACATATTAGAAATAAACATGGGGAAGGCAATGGCACCCCACCCCAGTACTCTTGCCT
>SJYX01016227.1:0-10062 GCA_006410675.1 Oreotragus oreotragus
GTAAGCCAGAAAGAAAAACACCAATACAATATAGTGACACATGTATATGGAATTTAGAAAGATAGTAATGGTTACCCTGTATGTGAGATAGCAAAAGAGACACAGATGTATAGAACGGACTTTTGGACTCTGAGGGAGAAAGCAACGGTGGGATGATTTGGGAGAATGGGATTGAAACAGGTAGACTATCATGTAATAAATGAAGCGCCAGTCTATGTTCGATACAGGATACAGGATGTTTGGGGCTGGTGCACAGGGATGATCCAGAGAGATGATATGGGGTGGGAGGTGGGAGGGGTGTTCAGGATCAGGAGCTCGTATACACCCACGGCGGATTCATGTCAATGTATGGCAAAACCAATACAGTATTGTAAAGTAAAATAAAATAAAAATAAAATTAAAAAAAAAAGAAAAGAAACCAGGCACACACACACACACACACACACACACACACACACACACAAAGAAAGAAATGCATAGGGAAGACAAGGAGGAAGAAAAAAAGCAACAATATAATTTGAGTTATCATATTTGTGGCATAGTAAAATAACATATTCATTATTTTTCTTCCCATTGAAAACTGGAATCTATGTCCCTTCCCTTCAAAGTCCACTGTTCTTTTACTTTCATTACATAAATACCATGAAAATAATACAATGTCAATTACTGGCTTAGCCTTTATGAGAATTGCCATCTTCTGTGTCTTTATGTTTGGAAGTTGACTATCTTCTTGAAGATAGCAACTGGAGAAACCTTGGGGTGCCTTGGAGAGGAAGAGAGACTCTGGCTGAGCACAGCCTTGCAGACTGTCCATCCAATAAAGCGAGTATACAGGAGGAACCTTCTTGCATACTTCACATTAGTTTTGTTACAAGTGAATACAACCAAGATATTCCTCTTTCTAATGCTAAATGGAGCAGAACTGCCCAGTCAAACCCTGACCAATTTCCTGACCCATGAATCTGTGAAGTCAATAAAACGACTGTTGTTTTAAGTGACTGCATTTTGGAGTAATCCAACATGGAGGAACAGATAAAGGAAATGAGAATCAGTGTGTTTCACATAACATTACATCAATATATATTGTACTTGTTGCATATTTTCACTCATTTAACTTTTCCTTAGCGTGGCATTTCTCTCTTTAAGGTAGTTCTGTGAGATTATAAAATGTATCTTTCTCAAAATTATTGTTAGTATTAAAATATATTTTTCAATAAATTTTAAGACTTCAGGTATCTTTAGGATGTGATTTATCTCTTTATAGCCATTGTATTGACAAAACAAGTTAGAATGATAGCATTTTATAATACATAGTAGTGTATTATATATTTTTTTACTCTAAAAGACCAATTAATCTAATTCTTTTCAAACAGTTTAATCATAAGACCTATTCTTCCTCCCAGTTTTCAGTATTTTGTATTAAAACTGAATTTAGATATTGTCAAGTGAATATAGTTAGGATATGAAGATGTAAATAGGAAAAGGTAGCGTGACTACTAGGCTGAAAATGTTACATGAAACTAGTTATCAGACAAAGGGGGAAAAATGCTTCCAATAGCTAGCATTTGAAAAATGGAACAGATGCACAAACAGTTCTATAAAGAAGAAAAATAAAATAACAAAGAAAACATGCCAAAGGCAAAAATACTTTAATCAAAATATAAAATATGTAGTTTTATGAAGCAGTTTTGTAAAATTACAGATTTTAGCTGTTATATTTAGGTAAAATATGTTTCTGTCTCAATTGCAGTAGAGCAAAACCAGCTTAATATCCCTAATCCACCTCTTCATTTACTTTGAAAATAGTCAAATTTATAAATACTCCTTAAGACTTGGCTACTTCACTAAATTTTCATTTTTCTGAGCTCCCCAAAACAGGGAAAAGTTTTCTTTTTCCTGATTTAGAATGACAGGCACATTTCCCCCTGTAGGAAAAAAAAAAACAAAAACAGCCAATGTCACTTGTGGGGTAAAGAAAGATTTAAAAAAGAAATAAATGCATTTCCACATTTTCAAAGAATACCTGTTCTTTAAATGTTGCATATGCTTCATGCCAAAGGCATAAACATTTACAAAAACAGTCATATCAGCAATAGATATTATATATTTATTTTTCCTGAAGGAGAGATTTTCTGAGTTTTTTATTTATGGTAACTGATGATTAATGTTTGGACAATTTCTTATTATTATTGTGACTTATTTGATTATAATATGACAAAGTAGTCAATGCTTGTAATAAATTTGTTTACATTCTTTAGGACACCATATCAAAGCCAGAATACACAACATTAATGAAATAAGTAGACAGGCTGTTTCTTGAGAATGTCACTTCTCTGGCAGAAATAATGAAGTTTATCTTGCTGGCAATCTTTCTAACTTATCACCAGTCTCTCCTTTACTAATCGGAGTTTTCTGATACAATTTAACATTTTGTTGATAAGTCATGATCATCCAGAGATGTTACATGAGCACTACACTCTATTGAGTCTCCAGATACTGCAACTGTCAGAATTGATGAATCATCTATTATTTCTAATTATTTTAGGTCAACCTTCATAGTTTAATGTGTTCATTTACCTCACCATTTTAAATCAGTGATGATCATTTTCAAATAATAAAATAAAAAATAATGCATTTATATAATGCTTCACATCTTACAAAATATTTTATGGAACACTAAATATTTTCAAAGAAAAATAGGAGTTCTATTAAAATCTTTAGTCTATTTGATACAAGTAATTCAAGATATATTTACAGAGAGCAAATATTGAGGAGAGACAACTGAAAACGCATAAGAAATACCTCTGTACTTAGTAATTCACAATGACACATAAGATTTCTACAAGAGAGATTTCTACAAGGTGTGAGACTGGACAAGTATGAGGAGCTGAATAACAAGTCATTGAACAAGTCAGCATGAAAGAACAAATAACTATTCATTCCTCAGCTGCTCCACATATTTATTTACTTCCAATATTATGCAACTACCATAGTATGATTTTCCATGCCTTGTAGCCCTGGGAGTTTTACAAAATTTGAATAAGACATTATCACTACCCTCAAGGAACTCATTGTTCTGTCAAAGAAATAAGATTAAATGTAATAAAGGCTATACCAGTGGAATGTAAAATACTCAACGTGAGCAAAGGAAGGAGTTTTGGAACCTCTTTGGGGTAGTTTTCATAAAACTTCAGAAAGGAATATTTTAATCCGTGTATGCAGTTTGAGTAGAAGTTAAGCATTGTAATAAACTGAAGAATAAGCAACAGAGGCATGAAAAAACTGCCCACCCTGGCCAGGCACCACAGTAACCATTTACGTGAGTTGTTTTACCACCGGAGGTCCTGCTAAGGAACACGGAACTAATAAGCCACCACCAACTGGAAGAGTTCGGGAAAGGTCAAACGGAGACACCACAAGTCTGACCTCCCAGAATCCTCGCTGGCATCCATCTTGGCTGAACAAGGTGTGCACCACCAGGAAGGACTCTGAGTCAGAATGATTGGCTAAAGACAACCCAGAAATTAATCCCATCACCATAAAACCCGAGACTGTGAGTCAGGTGGCAGAGTAGTTCTCCTGGGTTCCCTTACCCTACTGCTCTCCACCCAGGTGCCCTTTTCCCAATAAAATCTCTTGCTTTGTCAGCGCATGTGTCTCCTTGGACAATTCATTTCTAAGTGTTAGACAAGAGCCCAGTTTTGGGTCCTGAAAAGGGGTCCCCCTTCCTGCAACGTAACTGGGAGAACCTGAGGAATAAGAAAGGGACTAAAGGGGTCTTGAACATGTGCACAATGTATAGTATTGCACTAAGAAGAGAATAACTCAAGAGAGAGAATCCCCATTTCAACAGTTTATAATTTTTACAGAGTGCTGCAATTCCTTCAGCACTGAGGTTGTTCTGACTCATAAACTCAACTCTAATCTATCTGGAAGTTTAATTCCCAGCAACAGAAAAGGAAATATTCAGTTGTAATTAGCTAATGATACTGGCCAACGAAATCATCATAATAAGTTCTCCTGGCTGGAGTGCATGCTTACTAACCACTATCTTATTAAGCATTCCCTTTACTCATAAAAGAAGCAAATGTGTTCATCCCTTAATAAGCATCCCCAGTCATCTTCACGTTCTGAAAGATCTTTTGAAAAGAAGGCAGGTTGTTCACGAACCAAAACCAATAGAGTACTGTAAAGTAAAATAAAGTAAAATGGAAGCTCTAAAATAAAGAAAGAAAGAAAGAAAGAAAGAAGGCAGGTTGTATAGCTCTTCTGCAGAAAACACCATCATCATTCCCTGTAGCATTCAGAGTTAAAAACCAAAGTTCTTTTAACAGACCACAAGTTCCTCTACCATCTCTTTTCCATTCTGCATTTCCTCCCTGGCCCTTGCTTACTACTCATTATCTCTTCTGTGGTTCTAGTTACACTAACCTCTGACATATGCCTGTTTTAGGCATTTCCCTGAGCTGTTCTCTCTCCCTGATAAATCCCTATTTAGTTCTGGCATGACTTTAGCTTTTGTTATGGTATTTTACCACTTGGTGTTATTTTAATTTCTGGCCGTATCATTGTTTTAATGACTAAGAGAGCATTTTAGAATTGGGAATTGGATAAGCTTTCATGCTACCAGCCCTGGCTTTATTGCTTAACTCCTTCTGCTTATTTTCAAGCCTGCATGTGCTGTGCAGGCTGCTACAGAATGTGTGTGTGCCTGAGTGAGTCCAGAGAAAGACTTGCTATGTGGTTAGGGCCAGGCGAGTAAAGCTGAGAGAGACTCTTTAGGTTACAATGAACAGAAGTTAATCCAAGAATTCATGTGACTGTGACAATTAGTGAAGCAACTTGGGCAGAAGGACTCTCTTGGACCAGGGCAATACAGAGGGATCTGTGGTACTGGCTACAGTGCCAGCATCACTGGTATCACTTGGAAATTTGACAAATGGAAATGCTTAAGCCCCCTCCAAACCTACTCAGTCAGTAACTGAGAGTACAGTTCACCAACCTCTGTTTAGCAAGCTCACACAAGCTAATATTTCAGAACAATTTACTTAGAAGCAGATTAAGGTTATAACTGCACAGTGATCCATTCAATATAGAGTAACTCTGAGTTTCTGAAGGATATTAGTACCATTAACTAACGTAAAAAATGGCAAATGGGGTCCTCCCCAGCAGTCCAGTGGCTAAGACCTGGCAATTCCCATGCAAAGGGTATGAGTTCAATCCCTGGCTGGAGAACTAGGATCCCATGTGCTGCAAGTGAAGATCCCCTCCCCAAAACATGCTGCTGCTGCTGCTGCTAAGTCGCTTCAGTCGTGTCCGACTCTGTGCGACCCCATAAACGGCAGCCCACCAGGCTCCCCCGTCCCTGGGATTCTCCAGGCAAGAACACTGGAGTGGGTTGCCATTTCCTCCTCCAATGCATGAAAGTGAAAAGTGAAAGTGAAGTCGCTCAGTTGTGTCCGACTCTTAGCGACCCCATGGACTGCAGCCTACCAGGCTCCTCTGTCCATGGGATTTTCCAGGCAAGAGTACTGGAGTGGCTTGCCATTGCTTTCTCCGCTCAAAAACATGAGAGAGAGAGAGAGAGAAAAGAAAACTGCAAAAAGGGAATCAGTTTTCAAAGCAAGAAAATTTGGCTCATACTAATTTCAAGTTTCCAATGGGAATCCCAGATGGAGCTGAAATCAGTTTGATTGATTTACTTCTAACATCACTTTTCATATATATATTACATACATATATATGACAAAACATGATTTAAAAACATGGTATGAAAACATGGGTAATCATTAGCTAAATCCGTTTCACCTATAACCACTTTTACCTGTCAAGGTTGTTTTAATTATTGCCACTGAAGACTCTCATTCTACCAAGCAGCACCTGGCCTCAACAATGAGCTGTTTCCCCAGGACTTGGAGTCAGGCTGTGTCTGGTTGTAGCTAAGCGGGTAGCTAGAATGCGACCACTGACCCTTCAACAGGGCACATGCTGACATCTGCTTGCTTTGACCTTTTGAACCAGCAGAGGCCTGTAGCTCAGTTAGTGGGCCTGCACCTGCGCAGAACAGTGATTACCCACGTTTTTCCACTTTTCTCCATGCTCCCCACGCCTCCTCACAGAGCCCTGCTTCTTTATTCTTTCTCTGAGATACACTGAACGCCTTACCTTCTGCGGCGAGGAATAATTAAGATTTGTTCTCCTGTCTCACGGCTTGGCTGCCTTGCAAATAAACCATGCCTTGGCCGCAAACCTGGACATAGCCTCATTTTGACTTGCTACACATCGGGCAGGATGGACCTGGGTCAGTTAACAACTAGTTTAACAAAATACAGTTCAGCTTAAACATGGATACATGATTCAAACTTCAGAGAGGTAGGGAGCTTCATATATTCATCTGGAGCCAGTCAGGTGAAGAATGAAAGCAAAAATGAAAGGGTATTTTAGATATAATTAATGTTCCAACTCAAATGATTTGACTTAATCAGGAAAAGATGACTCTGCATGAACCTAGCTTAATAAGGTAAAACTTGTAGAGAGGTCAGGGCTCCAGCTGACCACAGACCGCAGAGGCCCTGCTTGCTGACTCATTTGTTGAAGTCACCATTTTAGAAAGGCCCACTGGGTTTGGAACCCTGGGTTGGCTCTAGAAATTGAGACTGGCTTCCAGGATATAAGGAAATGACAACCCACTCCAGTATTCTTGCCTGGAGAATCCCATGGATGGAGGAGCTTGGTGGGCTACAGTCCATGGGTCGCAAAGAGTCAGACACGACTGAGCGACTTCACTTCCAGGATATATGGGCAGCTTTTAACCAACATCTAGCAAATATCCAAATCCCTCAATCAAGAAAGAAGTCTGCCAATCACCTAAATAATCTTGAGCGAGACTTCTTCTAGTCTCTGGATGAGAATGCAGACCAGCTGCCTTCAGCAGAGGACCCAGGTAGGCTGTGTCCAGCCCTGGCCCATAGGCAATGTGAGATAATACTACTTTACTGTACTTACATGATAGTTTATTATGTGTCAGTATGAAAGTAATACATGAGCACCTTCCTGCATATAAGCATTAACCATATGTTTTAAAGGAGAATCTATAGGTATGTATTTGGAAATAGGAAAAAAAATGTTGATGTGGTCTGTAGTCTTTTTGTTCTCTCTCGCTTCTTCCCTTCCTCCCCTTTAGTCACCATGGAAGCACCGAAAGCTTACAAAATAGCTCTGGTGGTATTTTAAAGTTTTTTAGGACACTATTTGGCTGAGGGAACCAAAAGAAAGAAAAGTCAGATTTGCAGGAAAACTTGTTTTTCTAAGCCTTCATAACACTTAGAAAGCCCTTAGGCCAAAACAAATACTTTCTGTTGCCACATAGAAACTCTCATGAAAGGTGAATACACAACTATCAGGCTGGAATTCACACCTAATCAGTTCTATATTAGAAGAATAAAAATCTCACACCAAAGAAAAATGCGTGTGAAAGCAGATTGTGGAAAGAAAAACATATATTCATTTTATACTTTGTGATCCTATTTCATCCTAGAGTCTAAAGGAACAAAAACAAAGAAACTATATTTTAAAATATCATCTTTACAATGTTTATTTTATCCTGTAAGACTTTCATCACCTCAAAAATTGTCTTTGGAGAAGGAAAACTTCTTAAATATACCTCACTGATCTTTCTAACAAAGCAGTAAGCTGGCATGCAATTATTTCAGAGTTTTACTGCTACTTATGGAAGAAAATTGACAACCCATTAAAAAAATTGCATGTGAAAAAGTAATAAAATTTCCAGAATCTTAAAAATGCCTTACACATCCCTGTCACTGATCCATAGTTCACTCTATTGGAGATTATAGTGTACTCTTAGAGATTAGTGTCTTAGTTTGATTATCTCCTGGGTATAAACCTAAGTCTGTGCTATTTATTATTCTTTTTCTATTATGCAGATTTTTGTTTGTTTGTTTGTTTTTCTCTTTATCACCTGAATTGTGTCACTCTGCCAGAATCCCACTGTGCAAATATGTCTGTACTTCACAGTTTGGAGACAGTTAAAATTGAACCCATATCCCTTTTCTAGCTTCCGAGCATGTACATCGCGGTAATTGTTTGTTCTTAAATATTCTGTGATAAAGAGCCTTTGTCTGGTTTGGAAACAGAGTGATATCAGTTTCTGGTCTAGTTAAAGTATCCTGTAACTTATATGTTGGTTCTAAGATTACATTTTTCTTCCAGAGCTTCAAACAATTCAATCTTGCAAGTGCCACACTATTTCCCTTTATCTACTCAAAGGCAACAAAAATATTCAAAATAGCTGAAACTGAACTCATCATTATAATCTATTTGTACCAACAATCCAGTTGCCCAGCTCAGAAGCCTGATGCTCATTCGGAGTATCCTGTACCTCCTAAACTCCTCAGTCTCCTTAATTTCACATTCAATCCATTAGTGGCCTGGTCTGTTTGCCACCTGAGTAGCTCACACATTTACCTTTCTCTCCCATCCCTATTTCCTGCTCGTAATGAGTTCAGCCTTGAGAAAAGCATGTTGGGCACCTTGCTCTAGGAGAATCCACAGTAACACAAAAGTCACAGCAATAGGTTCAATTTTGTAGGAATGTTTATAATGTTAAGTATTTATCTTAGAGATATTGTGAGTCTAGAATCTATTTCAGGGAGCACACCATTAAAGCAAAAGTGATATATTAGTAATTTAGAATTCTAATTGTTAAAAAAATGTGCAAGCTAAAGTTCACTAAGCAATTACTGCATTCAGTTTAGATGCATTATCTTATTTAATTTTCCCAATAATCTTACTACATCTTATGAAAAGGCAGGGTAGCTGTGGATTAGAGCCTAGACTTTGAAGTCAAACTGGTTGAGGTTGAGTTGCAGCTTTGCTATTTAAAGCTTGTGTAATCTTAGACAAATTTTTAAATTCTTTGGTGTTTTGGCTTCCTTATATATAAAATGGGCATGATGATAATCATAATGTACTTGAAAGGATCTTTCTTGGGATGGGGTATACACTCAATGATTAGATATTTTTATTACCTTTATTATGTGATTCTTAGAGACTCAAATTTTAAATAACTTGTCCAAAGCTGCACAGTCAGTACAGCAGTATAAGTTCAACTGAAATATAAGTGTTTACTCAGAATGCGTAATTTTAATCTTACTGTTTTACTGTCTTCCTACTAGTGTGAAGGCTTGGAAACACAATTATCAAACTATATTTTCAGTAAAATATATTTTTCAGTTGGTATTTTGTCATATTATTTTGCCATAAAATTTATGAGAGATTCTTAAGAATTACATTAACATTTTAGAAAATGAAAATAAAATGTTGACTGGCATTTCCCTTTATTGCCACCACCTGGAAAAAACATGTGAAAATAGTATTTACTTAGCCCTTATCCTGTCCGTTAAAGTCCCAAATTAATCATCTTGTAGGAAATGATTTACAGTGGTATATTTAGACATTTACATTTTACAAAGAAATAGTCACATCAAAGTATTTAGAATATACTACATAATCTTCTTTTGATTAAATATTCTGCTCGTATGACTGAAGGATGAATTAAGGTTTAATAGATTATTTTCTAGCATTTAAGTTACAAATAAATGATATCTTGAATTTTCATCTTCATTGATTATTTTACTTTAGGTCTTAATCAGTTCCTACTGTTTGAAGTTATAATGCAAAACAAGACTTGTTGTTTCCTTTAATGTTGGTCATCCTCACGCTGGTGTGAAATAATCTGTGAGCTGGATCAGGGGACAGGGCTGTCATTGCTAATGACACCTGGTGCGGTGTGAGAATGGTTTATTGGGGAAACCTAGAGGCAAGGGGTTCCTCACACTCTCATCTCATAATGCCACGTGCTTAAATCAGGCACGTGGTGGTGCTGGAGGGAGGGAGACCTTCCACTTCCCTGTCACTCTGCCTTCTGTATGCAGCTGCTAAGTCACTTCAGTCGTGTCTGACTCTGTGATCCCCTAGACGGCAGCCCACCAGGCTCCCCCGTCCCTGGGATTCTCCAGGCAAGAACAGTGGAGTAGGTTGCCA
>SJYX01016229.1:0-21807 GCA_006410675.1 Oreotragus oreotragus
ACACACACACACACACACACACACACACAGACAAGCAGACACACACACTGTGGTCCAGGAGCACCAGGCAAGCCTCTCACCTGGTGCATTTTTCCTTTGGGTGACTTCAGGTTGGAACTCCCCTCTCGCTGTCCTCTGCTCTCTCTCTCAAAGTCCGATTCCCTGGGAGGCAGGCCCTTGGACTTAGGGTCAGAAGCACCCTCCCTTCTGTCCCTGGGAAATGGGACAAGGATGAAACCCCTCAGGCCACTCCCTGGGAGGTTTGTTGTCAGAGTCAGAGTCATCAGCTCCCGGGCTGCATTTTTTTGTTTTTTTGGCCCAGCCATGAGGCTTATGGGATTTTAATTCCCCGACCAGGGATCAAATCTGGACCCTTGGCAGTGAGGGCATGGAGACCTCACCGCTGAACCGAGGAAATTTCCCTGAGCTGCATTTGGATCACTTTTTTGGGAGAGGCAACCAACAGTCTGGTTTTTTCCTTGTTAGCCATTAGCACTTGCTGGAAGGCTTGAGAGAGTTGCCTAACCGTGCTAAGCCTCAGTGTCCTCATCTGTGAAATAGCAATAGCAAAACTTCCCACATCCCAGAGTGTCGTGAGGATTAGCTAAAGCATGGAGAGTGCTCGGCATGTGTCCAATAAGTGTTCCCTGGAAGGAGGATCAGTCATGCACACATTGTTTTGCATCTGAGCATTGTGGGGGTGGCAGAGAGAGAAGGGAGGGGAGAGGGAATGAGAGCCAGCAGTTTGTGCCTGTGTTGAAGGCAGTGACACCGTGGAGGACTGCTGTCTAGTACATGAGATTGTGTATTGGTTAGGCTAGTGCATGTGAAACCTTCATGTGCATGTGGGTCATCTGGGATCTCACTTAAAATGCAGATTCCGATTCAGTAGATCTGGAGTGAAGGCCTGAGATTGGGCATATCTAAGGAGCTCCCCAGCATCACCTTGGACTCGATGGACATGAGTTTGACTAAACTCCGGGAGTTGGTGATGGACAGGGAGGCCTGGCGTGCTGTGATTCATGGGGTCACAAAGAGTCAGATACGACTGAGTGATTGAACTGACTGACTGACTGAAGGAGCTCCCCAGTGATGGTGATGCTTCTGGTGTGTGGGTCCCACTTTGAGATGCAAGAGTTCAGAGGACTGTGGGCCAGGGTTGCCCTCTAAGTTGGGAGCAGCCAGAAACTTCATGGCCAGTTTGCTGGCTTGGTATATCTAGCAGCAGAGATGTGCTGTAGATGAATGGATCAGTACTGAAGCACAGCTCTGAAGAGCCAGGTTCTCATCCTGGCAAAGTCCTCAGAGAGAGGGATCAGGTCCTTCCCATCCCTCGACCTTGGCAGCTTTAGAGCAGACAGCAGTTTAGGGTTAGGGTATCAATCTTGATCTTTCCAGAGTGCTTCTCAGCCCAGTGTCACTGGGCTGCCTCCGACCTCCTGCACACAGAACTGCACTTTGACAAGATCTCCGGGGGATTCACTTGCAAGTTAACATTGGAGGAGCACTGCTCTAAGACTCCTTCCAGCCAAGTGATTCTCTTTATCTGGTAGGTTCTAACTCTAGCTGTGAGGACAGAGATCTCCGAAATCAATCACTCTATTTACACAATAAGTCTTGATCAAGAAATATCCTCTTTTAGTTCAACATTCTCCTTGGCAATATACAGAGAAGGTCAAAGCATTTATTCTGAACCAGCATTTGCCCAAATTCACACAGTATGGGAGAGAGTCGAGAATCTCTGTAGAGTTAGAAATGAGGCACTGGGTGCCATATGCATTGTTAGAAATGGCCCTGATCGACAACTGACTCTATGGTTCAGATTCTGTGGCTCCTCTGGACTGTGTTCCCTGGAGTAACGTCTTCCACACTGACACATCTCTCAGATCCTTGGTGAATAGTGGCATGGTGTCCCCATCTTTCCTGGACCTAGCCCCAGCTAGGTGGTAGTTTTTCAGGGCAGGATTTTTCAGAGTGTGTTGTGACCCACTGATGGGTCATGAATTCAAACTAAGGGGTTGTAACTGGCACAGGAAAAAAATGAAGTCGAATCCTAATAGACTTGAACACATTAGAAAAAAAGATCAGAGTATGTTCACCATGGTGAGAGGAGTTACTATTTCATTAACTTGCTTCAGTTACAACCATTTTGCTTCAAAGTTGGTGCGCCTTGGCTTGATTGGGAAGAAAGGCAGTGGCATGTTCCCACAGGTCTGCGTTCTGGGCTTGCCTTCTGTCCTCCAATGGGAATTGAGGCTGAAACTGGAGAACTTTTATTTCACTGAATCCAAAGGGAAGAAGCAAAGTTGTCCCAAGATTGCCATCCCCTTGACAGATTTTTTAATTATAAAAATTTCAGATATGTGAAAATGATAGGGAATGATGTAAGAAACATCATCCAGATGAAGAAATAAACTATTACAAATAAAGTTATAGCATAGAGTCCTTGGCAGCTTCACCTTCTTCAACCATACCCTGAAATTTGTGTTAATAACTCCCTGGCATGTGTTTATATTTTAATGTATATGTATGGATTCCTAAGCAGCATATAGTATTGTTTTGCCTGATTTTAAATTTGTGTATATTGTTTATACTGCTTGTATATTTCTGCAACTTGCCTTTCAAGGCTCAACATTCCATATGGAGATTTATTCATGCTGTTACTGAGAGCTCTACTTGATTCATTTTTAATTACTGTATATAATTCATTACATGAAAGTACCTCCATTTGTTTATCTGTTCTGTTGAAGGCGTCTCAAGTTTTTCTTGTCTCAAGTTTTTCCTCTTCTAGACAATGCCACGATGAATGTGTGTCATTTTGTGCAGGTATGTGGCAGTTTTTCAGGGCAGGGTTTTTCCCAACGGGTTGTAACCAGCATGGGAATAAAATGGAATTAAATCGGGAATAAAATCAAACACATTAGGAAAGATCAGAATATGTTTCCCATGGTAAGAGGAGTTAAGTGTTTCTTTAAACTTATTTCAATGACAATGTGACACAGCTTACTTTGACACCCAATGGCCTTGTCATTGTAATGAATGTGGTGGAATGAAATTCACCGTGGATCACAGTCAACCTGGGCGTGGGCTTGCTGGGTTGAAGTCTGCGTGTATCTTTGGCTTTGCGAGAGCTTGGTGAATTCCTCTTCTAAGTGTTCCCATTCTTCTTTTAAGTCAAAGAACTCTAGAAAAATGGACCCCCCACCCCAGGTCAGAGGGAAGCTGGAGGATGAATGAGAAAAAGAGTCAAGCTGACGGTTTCCACGTCCCCGCTTGTCTTGCCTGCCTCTTCACCCGAGGCAGACATTGTGGGTTTTCTTGACCTTGTAAATTTGCTTCTCATCTTAAAATACGAAAAAATGTTTGGAAGGAAATTCCTTGTCTTCCTGTCTCTCTCGCCTTAGTTCAGGAAGAGGCGAGCTAGAAGGAGGTAATAAATAAGCAGCCCCCTTCCTTTTTGGAATCCATTAATAACAAGTCTGAGGAGAGCTGTGTCTAACCTTTGCACTGTAACTGCTCTGGGCAGTTTTCACAGTTGGACAAAGATTTCTCTGGTCATCGGCAGTGGTGCCTTCATTGTTGCTTGTTTAGAAATGAAGCAGGGGTTTGGGGAGTCTGGCCAGTTCCCGTCCTGAACCCTTCTGGGAAGGCCAAGCCCTCCATGAATGGATTACTGGCTGACTTGCACTGTATTTTCCTGGAAATGTGTACCTGTGTATTCTCTCCCCTGACTCAGGATTGCACAAGCATGAATTCAAGTTGCAGAGAAGGCTGATTTGGAGTGGAGGGAAACCCCTGAGCCCTTGACCTGGCCCCTCATCCACACTAGTCCCTACCATTTCACCATCACAACACCCCATTCTATAGATGAGGAAACTGCTCAGAATGTAAGTGACTTGCTGAGGTCACCCTCGAATATACTTCTTAGCCTGGTGCAGCACTTTCTGTACACCAGGCATTGTTCTCAGCACCAAACACAGTTTCTCTTTAAATCCTCATCACAGCCTAGTGAGGGTAGGTACCACTTTTATCCTAACTTTACAGGTGAGCAAACTGAGACAGTGAGAGGTTAAATAATCAGGGTGAAACTGCACAGCCAGTTAGTACAAAAGCCCAGATTTTAGCTCAGAAAGTCTGGCTTTAGTACCGAGTACAGAACCCCTTACTGTGTCTCCTCTCTGCCGTTGTGAAGACGTCAAGCCTCCCAAAGCAAGCATGTTACTAAATTACAGCCTGACACATCACCCAGTCTTCTGGTACTTAACATTTTCCATCTGTTGAATGGGGATGATCAGTGACTTGATGATCAAGGGCTGTCCTGCCCTGTTCTGTATCATGGGTATGCCCCTCTCTCCCTTTCTTCCAGCATTTACCAATAGGTAAGGGAGATGGTCTCTGCCCATGGAAATTTGGGGCAGGGGAAGCGCAGGGGAAGCACAGGGGAAGCAGTGTGGTCAAGCATGTGCTTTAAGGGCAGAAATGAGTAGAGGGCACAGGAGTCAGAGAAGGGGGAGCTGGATGAGGTGTGGAGATTGCCTTGGAGACATCCTGGTACATCTCAGTCCACTTAGACCACTGGGCATCCAACTCAAGAGCGTAGCAGAATCATCTGGACCCCCACTCCCTGCCTCCCCAAACCAAATTGCCGATTGTATAGGGTGGGAGTGAGGCCTGCATATTTGCATTGCTAGCCAGCTCCTGCTGCTGTTTAGGGACCACACTTGGGAAATCACTGACTTAAGCAATAGGGAAGATTTTGAAAAGTGCAAGAAATAGAAAATGAGTGTGATCTATTAGAGTAGGTTAAATCTCAAACAAGCCCTAAAGTCTGTACAGTAACGCAGCAAAGTGTTACTGCTTTTCTTTTCTTTCTTTCTTTCTTTTTTTTTTTTTTTTTTACAGTCCAGTGCAGGTTGGTCAGGGAATGCTCTACTCCATGCAGGTCTTCAGGGCCACGGGCTCCTTCTCTCTGTGGCTCTGCCAATCCCTGGGGATTTGGAGTCTTGCATTTAGAGCATCTGAATGTAGCCAGCAGTTGAGAGAAGAGAGAATGGAGCATTGTGCAGAAGGCTTTTATGTGCCAGGCTTGAAGGAGAAAGAAGCATGTCATTGCTGCCCATGTGCCCTTGGTCAGAGCTCACATAGTTCTGCTTAACTGCAAAGGACCCTGCAAACTGTGAAGAGGAAACACAGAAGGAATATACAGCAGTCTTTGCCACAGCCTATTTGAGGATCCTTGAGGAACTTGATTTGACGGATAAGGAATATTCGTGTTGAGAGAATAAATAAATGTTTCATGCTCTTCCAAGGAAATATGCTACAGACAGTTCAGATCATTATTTAGCATCATTATAGTGGAGCTACAGAAGGGGAAAAATAATCACCAGATTTAGATCCAGACACTCTTCACTGAAAAACTGTTAACGTAACTTCTCTGTACCTGTTTTTTGGTTTTTTTTTCCTATAAAAATTGGGATAAGAGATATGAACATTACTAGCCCAGTGCCAAGCACATAACAACAGAGAGTAGTTATTTCTGCGTTTCCTGCACTTAGATAGACAGACAGAGCCAAGCTGTTGTGGCATCGGGAGCCCCTTCATGTGGACAGCTGTGGGATCTGCTTGTAGAGAACACAGGCGCACACCCATCTCAGCAGCTGGGCAGCTGTCCCGAAGTCTGCAGTGAGGTGCCTCAGACACAGCCCAGGGAGTCAGGCCTCAGGGAGCGGCCCAGGCCTGAGCCACAGCGATTCATTTCATGCTTGGCTTGTGGAGTTGAACTGCCTGGGATCTTTGGGCCTCGGCTCCCTCCTGTGTCAAAAGGGGCTGATCGTATTACCTGCCTCCTATGGATTTTGTGACAGTGAGATGGGAAAAGGTAAGGACCTTGCTGAAGAGTCGGGGGAAAGATCTGTGAATGGCCTCGTCTGCCATTTCTTCCTTCTGACATCATTAGCTGAAGCCAGTGTGTTCAAGTTCTCAGGGGCATATAAATCCCTTAGCTTTTGTTTGCTCTTAGGATGACCATCGTTGGCTTGACCAGCAGGTCAATAGGATGACCTGCCTGCCTCCCCACAGCTTGAGTGCCTTTCAGTTAGCCAGAGGCCCCTGCCCTGTCCAGGGACCTGAGCTCTCCGCGCTCTTTCTCCAGGCTACGCCTGCATGTTTGATCAGTGGACCCTGCAGCAGAGATGAAAATATCCGGGCTCCTCCTCTGGGGCAGTACTCATGCCTCGGAGGGTCCCTCCCCAGCCCCCGCCAGCGCACAGCTCCTCCACTGCACCTTGTTATTGACGCCCCTCAGGTCTGGGCCCTTTAAAGCCTTTCTCTCCCCCTTGTTCAAACGGTGCAATTGTGGGTGATTGAAACCACATTTTTATATGTGTCAAAATCAGTTCAGCCCTTAGAAAGAAATCAGTATAAATTGGATCATATATCCTAAGTGGATGCCACCAGCTAATTCATTTGTTAGACTGTTCAGCTACATAGAATTAAGTGAGTGTTTATTCTTAAGCAGTCCCATGTGGGTCTCATTAATGCAGACTCTGGTCTGGCTTGTGCCTAATATCTTGTCAAATAGGGGAGCCTAGAGAAGGCCCTCGCAAACCACCAGCGGCAGGGAGCCCTCACTTCTTGAGCAGCCTCTAGTGATGAATGGGGTAGAAGCTGGTAGGGGGCTGGCTGCCTTTTTGTCATGTGATGTTCCAGACACTTGGGGTCCTCCACTTCTGATGGCCTCTCTCTAAAGCAGGGGAGGGCAGAAACCGCCCGCACTATGCAGTAGCCCAAAGGGACACAGACTTGGCATCCCATTGTGTGTATGTGGGCTTCAGGGGCTTGAGAAATCTGTTGAGGAACATTCTTGCCCTCTTTTGAAATGCCCACCCAGTAAGTTGGCTTGTAGCTTCAGGCTGTGGTCTGGACCTTCACTCACTGGTCCCAGCGGGGATCAGGGCCGAGAACACCAGCAGCACATTCGTTCTAAGTCTGACTTGTCCTGGGCAATGGATGCACATTAAGGTTTAGTATATGCTGCTCTAAAACCATTGCTCTCAACCTGAGCTGCCCAGTGGATTCATCCAGAAGGTTTTTGAAATGCTAGTGTCTGCATCCCACCCCGCTGAGACCCAAAGGTCATTGGTCTGGAGTGGGCCCTGGGCCAGGAAGTGCTACACTAAGGCTGTGCCTCGGTCCCCCAGTGTTTAGGGGAGATTGCAGTTCGCCAAGTCGTCCCAGGCTCCTGGACACTGAGCGTGAGGATGTTGGGAACTGGTGCCGAGGACGGTTCAGGAATCCTTAGGCATTATTTCCATCCAGAGCTGTCTTGTTGGCTATCTTTGTGTTTTTTGCAACCTAACAGCAAAAGCTTCATTTGTGTGTGTGTCCATCCCTGTTTCATTTATCCATTGTGATTTTACACGGCCAGCCAGTGGGAAACCAAGTGTAGGGGAGAATGAGTTGGGAAACATTGCCTCCCTGGTACCTGCACTGGAATCCAGACTCACACTGTGTTTGTGAAATTCTGGATGTGCGTGTTGTTGGCTGGTCCTGGTGTTAGGTCAGCGCCCCGAGGGCCCAGCAGGCATGTCATTTGGCCACCAGATCTGTCTTTTATAAGGGGTAGGTCAGGTGTTTTTAAACAGAACTCCTGGCCTGGGCGGCCCACACGAGTTGGCAGAGATTCATTTCTCCCAGCTCCTCCCCACTAAGTACAACTAGAAACACTGCAAGACACTAAATCATGCTCTGAATACTCACTTAGCCCCAGGGCAACTCCCGCCCTAAGTCCTGACATCATAGTGTTGCTTTCCTGTTTTAGGTAAATGAATCATTCACTTTCTAAGCTTTTGTGTCTGGGTTCTTCCACTTGGTATTGTGTTTGTGAGATTCACTGTGTGTGTATGTATGTGTGTGTGCGTGATTGCACATCATGGTAGGGAAGCATTTCAACCAAATATTGATCTTGGACCCTCGGTAGAGTTAGGACTTCAGTAAAACTTAAATGTAGCTGCTTAATTTTTTTTCCCTTAGTATAGAAACCTAAGACCTGTAAAATGAACCAAATTTTAAAAATAAAGATCAACAAAATGAAATAATAAAAGTAATCTCTGCATCTTTCACCCAAAGGGAATCACTTTTAATGTTTTGGTGTATATCATCCAGTTTTTTCCTTAGACGTATTGTAATAAAATGGGCTTATAATCTATATATTGCTTTATAACTGATCTTTTTGGTAAACTGATTTTTTTCACTTATTAGAACAAGAATATCTTTCTGTGTCACCAAATATTCTTCTCTAACATCCTCTTTAATAGTTCCGTCATTTTTCTTTGTATAGCAAAATTAGGCTTAATCTGTTAAAAAAAATTTTTGGCGTGAGGCTTATGAGCTTCCTTAAATGGCTTTTACTGTCCTTAAAATGTAATCAGTAAGTCACATTGCCAACTCTTTTGAAGGAAAGCAGGCTTTAATTTGTGTCTTAATGATGTGTTTGCCTCAATCTTTTGGGTGCCAGTTGGTATCTGCTGGGTGGCAAGAAGCTGGGTGGGCAGAGTTGTCAAAGTGAGAAGGTCTCCATGGGATTGTGAAATAAAGGCCAGCATTAGGTGTCTAATGTCCTGGTTTCTGGTTATTTTCAGAAAGTAAAGAGTGAAGGGATGATTTTTCACTAACTCACCTTTAGGTTGGGATTAGGAATTTTCTCATCCCTGCTTGCCAAAGAGTCAAAGTGCATTTGCTAGACATTAGGGTGACAGGATTCTCAGTTTGAAGGCACACCTTTTTAATTTTATGGAGTTATTCACTTATGTTAACTAGCACCTGTGGGCTTTTGGTTGACCTTTTACCTTTTTACCAAAAGAGATTAAATGGTAACCAGATCCCTAATTCTTATACAGTCTTCTGAAGGTCAGACAGACAGGTGGACATTGCCGTTTTTATTGGGGATGCTATTAGGGTGTTTATAAACCACGGAACTACTTTGGAGAACTTTAAAGCACTTTGAGGCAATAAACTCATTAATGATGGGGAAAAGGAAATAAAATGTCATTGTATTTATACACATGCTATGGCGAAAGTCCAAGTCAGTTTGGCTCATATCAACATTTTCTGGCTAGCACTTTAAGAATAGACAGTATTAGCAAGATTTTGAGTCAGAAGGAAAATTGGAACTGTGGTCATACACACATGCACATGCATGCACGTACGCGGTTGGGGGACAGGGATGAGAAAGTGAGAATTTTTTAGCCCTTTCTCTATTAATCATAAGACAAGAAGAAACTGCTAGATCTGAAATTCTTTGAGGCCCTTCCTTATGCGTGCCCTAAAGATATATAACTATTTCTGCCTAGCGAGGTCTTTTAAAATTTCAGGCAATAAATAACTGGCCTTCCTGGGTTTTTAGGAGTATTTAAACTCCATCACTGTCCCATCACCCTGACCCTCTGACCCTTGCCCCTTGTTGAACTGACCTTTAAGGTTGGGTTTTGAGTTGCTTTTCCTTATGACCCTCCTGGGGAGTAAATATAACAGTATATTTTTGCTCCATGCTCACCTCCCAGGTGAGATGACTGAAAGAAATATGTTACGGGAGATTTGTAATAATACTGGAAAATGTTTAGTAGGAAAGGTTCTTACTGTGTTCATGGAATCTCTGAAAATTCATTGCTGTCTAGAAAAAAAAATCTTTAGAGGTGCGAAATGTCCCTTGATACTATCTAATGTCACTTCTGCATCTCTCGAGCCCTGGGGCTTTGGGAACTTAGGTTGTATGGAGTTCTAGAGGTGGATGGAATTTCTAAGATGATATTCGGGGACAACTGGATTTTCGATTTAGTGCTTACTGTCATGAGAATGACAGTAACCCACCTCCCTTTCTGTTGTGAATACCCGCTCTGGTTTGGGGCCAGAGTCTGGTCTCCTGCCAGTATGTTAGGGGCGTTTTGTGAAGTCCAGCTCACACAGTATCACCTCAGCATGGGTGAACCCAACATGCATTTAGGGAGTGCGATGTTTTCATTCCCCACACCTGCTTATGTCAGAGATCTTCCTTTATGAATGAGGTTTCTCTCCCTGTTTTATGCTTCCTTAACTTCAATCTTTTGCCTCCTGATTTTAATAAACATGAGCTTTCCAGGAAGGTTGGAAGACTTTTTGTCATCTATATCCTGATAAGAGGGGAGTTGAAGGTGCATATTTGTATGAAGCACTGTTCTAGGCATTTACTCCTTGTAATGTCTGATGAAGCAGGTACTGTTGCTATCCCCATTTTTCAGATGAGCACACCAAGGCACAGAGAACTGAAGAAACTTACGTAAGGTCACACAGCTAGGAAGTGGCCAGGTTGGCTTCAAACCCACCCAGGCTGGCTGTCTCCAGCTCGTAACTTGCATGCTCGACTGAAAAGAAGGTCCCAGGAGAAGCAAGGCCCCCTTATCTTTCCCCAGGTAGAGTGACATTGTGTCGAGCTGAAGCTCAGTGCCTGCTGGCTGTGGACCTGACATCCTCCTGTGCAGTACCTGGGAACCTAGGAGAGTGGTAGTTGCGTTGCAGTCAGGGGAACTGAATGGAATGTGTGGGATGTCATCCTCTAGAGCAGCAGTCTGCAGCCTTTTTGGCACCAGTGACCAATTTCTGGAACAGAATTTTTCCATAGACCTAGGCAGAGTGGGGATGGTTTGGGGATGATTCAAGTGCATTACATTTGTTGTGTACTTTATTTCTGTTCTTATTACCTCAGCCCCACTTCAGATCATCAGGCCTTCGATCCCAGAGGTTGGGGACCCCTGCTGTAGAGGGCTGCTTTGTGGGTGCCCTGTTTGGGTGTTGTATAAATGAGACCAATCTTGTGTCCTTGGTCACTTTCTATTGCTCCTTTTTCTTCTGCATCTCTTCTATAATTTGCTTAAGTACATGCTTGAGGACTCAGGAAGCAGAGAGGAGGCATAACATTTATATGAAGTTCAAAACTGGGCAGAGCTAATCTCTGGAGAAAGAGGTCCGAAGAGTGGCTATCTTGGGATGGAGTCTTCTGGGACGCTGAGTGTATTCCATATTTTGACCTGAATGATGTGAACCTCACTGTAGGCGTATGTAACAAAGTTTTGAGTCATGCACCTAAGATTTATGTAAGTGATACCTCAAGAAAAAAGTAAGTAAAAATGAATTGACCTGTAATCGTATCGTGGAAACCTGGCCAAGGAATGCCAGGGAGGAGATATAGACCTATCTGAGCATCAGGAGTTCAGAGATGCAGATAACTCTTCATCTGTAAGAATCAGAGGTGCTTGTATTCAGCAGGCACTAATTTTATTACTCTTAATTTCTTCTTTATTTTCATGATCTGTATTCCATCCTCTAATGCCCCTGCCCACTTGTGTATCGGTCTGCTTTCATTTGATCCTGGCTTTGCCTTTTAAAACAGTTGCTGCTGCCGCCTCTCCCAAATTCAGAATGATTTGCAAATGTTTGAACAGAGAAACAAAGAAAAGTGGGAGACATGGTCTGGTGTGTTGCAAATGACTTTTTCTGCCAAGCTGTGGAGAATGGTACTGGGGCCAGCTTTGCCTTCCTAATTGGAACCATAGCTCCTCAGCTTCCCTCTAGATGATAAACTTGAGGGCCCGGCACCCTCCAAGGGACTGTTTCTCTCTGGGACGCAGTGTCCCAGGATTCTCACTTGCATTGGCCTGTAAGGGAGGACAGCAAGAGTCACCTAATCAGTTTGGATGACACCAAAAGGGAAGTGGCAAGCCTCTAATCCTCTATAGGTTTTCCACTTCTCCGCCACTCTCTCCCCACCTGCTGTAGGAGCTGTAATAGTAACACTATTACATTTATTGAAAGCTTACTACACGCCTGATGCAGGTTCTAAGCATTTTGCATGTGTTCATTTCATCTTCGCCAGCTCTGGATGCTGGTGTGGCTGTGGCCCTGTTACAAATGAAGGAGTTAGAAGGAGCTGAAGTCACTTGCCCAGGACCAGACAGCTGGTAAGTGACAAAGACCACATCCAAACCCAGTTTGGTCCCAGAGTCTGAGCTCTTATCCACTGTATAAATAAAATGTTGACACTCTGATTTCCCGTGCGGTGGTCCCCATAGCTCACAACATGGTAGGTGGCCCTGTGCTATCTGGTGTGGCAGCTTCCAGCCACACATGGCCGTTGAGCACCTGAAATGTATCTAGAAGATCACTCCACGTGTAAAATATGCACCTGGCTTCTAAGAGCTGGTATCAAGAAAAGAATGTAAAATACATCATTAATACATTTGTATATAGATTATATATTGAAATAATGTTTTTGATTTATCAGGTTAAATAAAATATATTATTAATTTCCCCAGTTTCTTTTTACTTTTTTTTAATGTGGCTACTGGAAAAGTTACCATTATATATATGACTCAAGCTGCATTTCTGTTTTGTTTTTGAGGGCTGAGCTAAAACTTCTTTCCGGCCTGCTCCAAATAGAGTAAAATTTGGTTGTATCACAGTCATGGGTAGAGTGGATTTAGGAGTAGTAATATGCTACAGATGACATTCCTGTCTTCTGCAACCACCACCTTACTATGTACAACTTATTTTGTATATGAAAGAAAAGATCTAAACCCCATGAATGTCTCTTATGTACCAGTTAGGTGCTTTCACATAATGGTTGCATATAATCTTCCTAACTCTTCTGTGAGGTAAGTGTCATTAGCCCCATTTTACAGATAGGGAAATGGAGGCTTGGTCTAGCAATTTGCCTAAGTTTCTTTTTCTAATAAGTGGCGGGGCTAGGATTTGGATATAGGTCATCTAACTCTATGCTAATGACAATTTCCCCTCAAATGATGTATTGTGGACCATATGTATCTCATTGCATATGTATTGTTTTAAGCTATGTCTTACTCTCTTGTATTATTTAATAGTTAAAGCCTTATAGGAAGTGAGTGTGACCTATGGTAGGTCACAGTAAATGTTCCTTGAACTGAATTGCCTTAACAGCTGTTGTGTGAAAGGCCTTAATGCTAATATTCTCCTGTAAGGTTTGGTATCTGCTCCATTATTTTCCTCTTTAGAGCTGTGGTTTGGTCACTAAGCTTCCATCATTAAATTGTTATTTTATGTCCCTATGACTTCCTGTAGAAACTTCATTTGTTGATTGATTCCATAACATTGGAAACTACAGTATATACTATAGTACATTTACTTTGCTACACCCTGGAAATCCAAAGGAGACCAACAGGGCTCTGGCTCACAAAAACACTTAGGGTCTGAAGTGAGATAGAGATAGGTATGCGTTACGATGAACGTTGTCCCTCTGTTGTTAAGAGGAGGTGAAAGGGGCTTGGGAGCTTGTTTTGGGGGCACCTCAACCAGTCTTAGAGGTTCTAGAAGGCTTCCCAGAGGAAGGGGAAGGAGATGCTAAGTTTCATTTCGAGGTTAGTGATATTTAAAATGTGATTCCCTCTGCCGCCCCCCACCCCCTCCATGGACCCTCTGAATTCCATTCATAGATTTTGCTTTGGAGACAGGAAGTGGAAGGCAGGATGAATCTGAGGTCACCCTAGAGACCGATCATTGTTGCTCATGGTCTCCAGTGCAGCTCTCCACCATTAGCTGGGCTCAGATTCTCCTGGGTTCTTTCCTCTTAGGACCCTGAGGCAAAGTCTGGCTTGCTTCTTTGTTTTCTTTTAACTTTGATTTCCACTTAGAATTGCCTCCTTACAGTGTGTCTCACTTCATACTCTCATGCAGAGCACGAGGAAGAAAGGCTGTTTGACCTAAACCGCCCACCCCCCCAAAAAAAAATCAAGCCATGTCATTGGCTGCTGACCAGCCAATAGTTAGGTTGCTCTTGAAGCTGATGTTCACTCTTGATCCAGTCAACTATGATATGAGGTGCAGCAGGGATAAGCTACAAAAAATGGCCATCAAAGTCACCCTCCTACACATACACCTTTTCTGGGCTGTGGTGGGTTGGATAGTTTATCCAAGGATGTGCCATGATAGGCATGATCACTAATCTAGAAAATTATTTTAATACTGAGAGAAACAATATAATGGATAACAAGTGAGTAAGTTAGAAGCCTGCCACTTTGATTTTACCAGGACAGGTATCTATATCTCTTGTATTGGGATTGCTTTAGCTGTGGTTTCACCATGCTTGTAATGTCATGGCCCAGAACATCATTTTTTCTTCATTGTAAGAGGAGCTCAGAGTGTTATTTCAGTATTTAGAAATTGTCCCTCCACCCTCCCCAACAACAACAACTCGTTAACATACCTCTTATTGGTATATATGGCTCATTCATGTCTTTTGCAGCAGTCCATCAGGGCTAGCCCTTCTCTGGGACAAGAGTTGATCCTAACCTAAAATGACCCAAAGTACTCTGTGCACAGAATTCAGAAAGTTTGGGAAGAAATGACATCTTCAGTTTCACTAAGGTTAACCTAAAATTTGGCATTTCCTTCAATTCTAAAGAAAGCCACAAACCACAGGAGTGTACCTGTGACTTGATTGCTAATAGAAATCATTGGCATTTCTGTATCATGTTACAACTACTAGAGAGATCTCAAAATAGGCTCATTACTTTAAAGTCATGGTGGTATTAGACTCACCACTATATGTTGTTATTTCATGTGTTAGAGAAACAAGAATACATAATACTCTATTACCAAATTTCTGTTGAGTATTTGGATAACTGCATTTTGATGTGATTGATTTGTTTTATGAGCCTATGTATTTTCTTTTATCATTAAGCATTCTGAAAAGGGCTTCCCCAGCCTGCTGAAGAGGGCGTGGCACAGCAAGAATTAGGAACCCCTGCTCAAGGAAGTGATCCTCTGATATGTGTACTCACTGTGGAGGCTGCTGCTCACCCTGGGGTCTCTAATTCATGGGACCTGCACTGGTGTGTGTTAGTCTGAAGGAGGGAAAGCCTGAAGCTGAAATCCTGCAGTGGTCCTGGGGAGAGTGAGTCAGGTGGTTTGTAGTCTAGGGACAAAGCTGTCAAGGGGTGGAACAGTGACTTCAAGAGGACAGTGGCAGGCATCCTTTAATTAAAGTCCCCCACCCCAATGTACTCGCCCATGGTATGTGTATGAACATGCAGCTTGGAGTGCATGTCTTCCTGTCTGGCATTAATTGGCCCCATATGCTTTGTATAGTGGGATGAACTGAGACTTTAGTTGTTGCCTCTCTTTTGTGGTTGAAAAAGAAGTAAATTGGGCACGGTTTTTGTTCAGGAGCCTGAGTCTGAGTCTTTGGACCTTCGTTGATTTGTAGGCCAAGTCATGTCATTAGAGCTCATTTAGGCTGGGTTATCCAGGGCTTCCCAAGTGGTGCTAGTGGTAGAGAATCCACCTGCCAATGCAGGAGACACAGGAGACCTGGGTTCGATCCCTGGGTCAGGAAGATCCCCTGGAAAAGGAAATGACAACCCACTCCAGTATTCTTGCCTGTAAAATCCCACAGACAGAGGAGACTGCCAGGCTGCATCCATGGTGTCGCAAAAGAGTCGGACACAACTTAGCGACTAAACCATGCAGAACTTAGCCATTGCAGAGCCATATAAAGGAAGCTATGGGGTAGATGATATGAAGGGATAAATTCAGGCCAGAGAGGGACAATCCCAGATGAAGTCTGAACCGCCCCCAGTATCTACACTCAGAGATACTGACTCCTCCTCTAGTCTAGTCACAGGCATTCTCTCCTCTCATTCTGCTAGTGAGGAGTCTATAAGCTCAGTTCAGCAGCTGAATATTGACTAGACAGCCACTGGGGAAAAGGAACACAGGTTTGGTGTTTGGAGCCTGAGGTTCTAACTTTTCCTGTTCTAGTGACTGCAGCGTGATCTTGGGAGTGCTGTGTTGCCTCTGTCCACTTCATCTTCCTCGTCTGCTAAATGAGTTCAATTCAGGCCCAGCTTAGAATTCTCATGAGCACTAAAGGTTATGAAAACACATGGAGAAGATCAGAACTTGGCGAAAGCAGAAGGGAATCTCATAAGGCACCTATGGGCTCCATCACAAGAGCCTCTCAGTGATTTAATATTGTCTTTCCACTGAATGTTCATTGAAGAGTCTAAAGACCTGAGGTTTGTTTTATGCCTGGAATACTTCTAGTGGTCAGCTGCCAGATTTCTATGAAAGGCCTTTATTTTATGCTCTGTTACAACAAGGTCCCAGTTGGTTTCTCCCCTTACCAGGTTGAGCACTAAGCTTGAGGATGAGGGTCTGGTGAGTGGGTGGATTTTCTTCTATTCAGAGGGTCCCAGAAGAGAGAGGACTGTAGGTAACAGTGAAGAACAGAGCAGAATCCCCCATTTGATTTCCTTACCTACTACCCATATTGGGGGCTGTCTTCCCCAGAAACTGGGAGCTGGAATCTCAGGTCTTGGGAAGGAACAAATGTAGTTTTTCATCCAAAAAAAGCTGGGAATCTTGGAGCTGGAAAAGGAGTGTCCCAGGACTCTTTAGCCAGATCAGTAGCGACCGGTGGCGTCATCCCAATACCCAAGTGTTGGAGTCTAGCTCCAGCAGCCAGGGAATCAGCCTGAAAGGATGAGTGGTGTCGGTGGGGAATGATACAGCCTCTGGCTCAAGGTGTGGAGCTGCATGTTTATTTCAAGCATCAGGTCTTCTTTTATACTTTGACAAAAGCATTAGGTCAGAGGTTTTACATTTTCAGCTCCCCCTCACCCAGATTTATTGTCTCATTGTTGCCCTTCAAACAGAGTTCCTGCTTTAGCAATTCTCTCAGAATCCTGTTTACTTGTGATTACATTGTAACTCATGTTTATATCTGGGCTGCATACCACATTCCTCAGTTTAATGTTTATCTTTTTAAATCCTGTTTGCCCCTAGTATCCTAAGCTCACTATCTCCTAAAAAGGCTTCTAGCTATTTTTAATTATTTCTAAACCCTAGGCTTAGCAAACTTCCTTTGTCATAAACATTTTCCTCACAAACAGGTCTCAGATAACAATCCTTTCCATAGCCTCAAGCTGTGGCCTACTGTTCATCCTGGAACATTCTTTGTAAAGATCCTTGAACAAATATCAATGGTTACTTTATAGATTATTTTCTGGGCACAACTGCAGGAGGCTTTGTGTTTTCTCATGCTTCTCTCAAGAACATTAAGCACCTTAACATTTTTTCCAGCCAACTCAACTGAAGAAAGGAAAGAACAAGTCAGAATCACAAGACCTAACTCCTTCATCCCGGGACCGTGCCTGTGGGATGAGGGGAGGGGGTTGGGACTGTGCCTCCATTTTGTCAGTAATGCCTAATGCAGCTCCTGACACCCAAGAGCAGTCCTCCTCATCTTCATCTTCTTCCTTCTCTTCATTCTCATCATCTTCATCGTCGCATCACCATCACTATCATCACATATTCTGTAGTTAATGCTGGTGTGGGGCATGGTGTGGTTTACATACATAGTGTCATTTAGCTCCCACAGCCACACTCCATGGCACTCAGGCACCTGAAGCTTAGAGAAGGCACATGACTTGTCCAGGGACACAGCTAGTCAAGTGGTAGAACTGGAAATTGAGCAGGTCTCCTTGAACATAAAGTGTCTACCCTCAGCCAGCATGTGCTGTGCAGTCTCTTTGGTGTTGAATAAGTTCTGATGAACACATGAGCAAATAGATAAAAGAGTAAATACCACAGCATGCAGAAAGGATGGGAGATTGTAGTAGTAGTGGATTTACTGAGGTGTCATTTATTCTTTTATTGTCTCTTCACTTCCCATCCCAAATGGTATAAACAGTGTTGCTCTGTCCCATGGATCTCACCTTGGAGTCTGACTGCTTTTGCTTCTTGGGGCAGTTGAACTCCTCCCTAAGCACCACCAGGTGGCTTCTCAAGGGCTCCTGAGCCATAGACTGCAAGGTGGCACTCAGTCTGTGCCAGGGCCAACAGAACTGACTTGCTCATGTATAATATCATATGTGAAACGAATTGCCTGTCCAGGTTCGATGCAGTATACAGGATGCTTGGGGCTGGTGCACTGGGATGACCCAGAGGGATGGGATGGGGAGGGAGGTGGGAGGGGGTTCAGGATGGGGAACACATGTACACCCATGGCAGATTCATGTTGATATATGGCAAAACCAATACAATATTGTAAAGTAATTAGCATCCAATTAAAATAAATAAGTTTATAAATAAATTTATATATAAAAAAAGAACTGAGTCTCTTACAGTTTCTTACAGAATTTCCTGGCGATANATTCATGTTGATATATGGCAAAACCAATACAATATTGTAAAGTAATTAGCATCCAATTAAAATAAATAAGTTTATAAATAAATTTATATATAAAAAAAGAACTGAGTCTCTTACAGTTTCTTACAGAATTTCCTGGCGATACTTGCAGGGAAGTACTCCCCTCCTGAGAGGAAGGAATTTAGAATTTGTAGAGAAAATGTGAGATCCATTTAGTGACCTATCCTGTCAGCTGGCCAGACACCAGGGTAGACATTATGTCTTTTTGAGGTGGGCAGGCTTGCTTCATATAAAATGTGAGTGCCCAGCCCCGAGAGGCCTTATGCTCAATTATAAAATGAAGTCCATTTGTTAACCCAGGACACTTTGGCCTGTTGGATTTTAAAAACATGCTGAAGGCCAGGCCTCTGAGCTAACCTCTGTTTAACTAAACAGAGATGGCAAATAATCGTCTGCAGACCTGGGATCTCAGGGTGAGGTAGAGGGGAAGAGGGCCAAGCAGTTCTCTCTTAATCCAGTCATCTTCAGTTCCGTGTTGGGGACCAAAATGCTGAACACAAGAAGAAAAAGCTCCAGAGGAGAGAACCGGAAGCGGCAGCCGGTGGTGGCAGCAGCCTGCCAGGGCAAGTGGTAATGCCATTTTAATTAGGCAAAATCCTGAATGGGAGTCATGTGAAGGCCTTCTGCCGGGTGCCTTGGGTCGCTGGGAGAGAGGACGCATGCCCTTTGTGTGCTTTGCCAAAGCCCACCAGCTGCCACCTTGCAGGAGGCTTACATCGGAGTCACTGGTTTCCAAAAGGGTGTCAAGCACACTGTGTGTGGCTGAATGAGAGAGGCCCGACTTGCCTGAATCCTGCCAACTCAGGCCTGGACTCGAGCCATCACAGCCATGGCCCTGATTTCTAGATGGGTAAGGTGTTTCCAGAAGCTGTTGTGAGAACACATTGTTGCGGGGGAGGACAGGAAAAGTAAGGGGAGAGGAAGGAAACGATAAGACTTAGGCTGCGTTTTTGAAGCTCAGAAGACTTGTTTTCTTTGTCTTCAGACTTCTGGGTTTTGCTGCACTTTATAGGGTGATAGCATCTTGTGCTCCTGACAATGTCAGCTTTTGTTGATGATGATGATGAAGATAGCAATGGTGATAGTCATGATAGTAAAAATAAGCGAGCACCTAACAAGCACTTTCTATGGACCAGGCACTGTTCTCAGTGCATCTCCAGCTGCACTCTAGTCCTTTCACAGGGTGTCTGCTGTTATTCCCATTTTAGGGATGAGGAAAGAGAAGCACTGAGAGGTTAAGTAACTTACCCTAAGACTCAGGTCCAGCAAGCCAGGATTCAAAGCCCAGGACCATGGCATGCCAGCCAGAGGTAGGGGTCAGAAAAGGCTCCAATGAACTCTGGACTCAAATGTGGAGAATGTCAGCTTGAGGAGAGCAGGAACCACATATGTCATGCTCACTCTGGGATCCAGGACAGAATGTTCTAGGCACAGTCCTTGTGCTCTTTCCGTACTTGTTGACACATTGGTTTTTGACAAGGCAGAAAAATACCAGGACCTGTGATTTTGTAACATACAATTTTATGGATGGATGCTTCTATTCATTCACTCATTTGCTCCAGAGACATTGCATTGAGCATGTGTACCAGGCATTGTACTGGATATTAGAAGTAGAGAAAATGAATACAATGAGGTCTTTACCCAGGAAGAGCTCGTGTCTGGAGGTAGATGCACCTGTATGTAATGTGCACAAATATGTCTTTGGCCCAACCTCTTCTCTGCATTTCCCACACTTGCTCTCTGGGTCTCTCCTTAGGCTAAGACTTACCATGTTTTACATGGTGGTACATCATTTTGTTTTGTGCTCATACACGCCGTGTGTCCAGTAATAGATTAATGACTGCTCAAGGCCAGCTGCACATGTTACTCACCATTGTCACCTCTAGAACAGTGCTGCTCAAAGTTTGGTCCATGCCCTGGTGGTGTTAGCATCACCTGGGAGCTGGTTAGAAATGCTGACTCCTACTGACTTAGGAGCTCTGGGGTTAGGGCCCAGGAATTTGTGTTTGCCCATTTCTCCTGGTGATCCAATGCAACTTCAATTTTAGATGCACTGCTAGGGTAGGGAGCCCAGGTCCCATCATGTGTGGGTGCTCCATAAATAAACTTTGAATGATTGCATGCATATTGACACTGAATGGGGGAACTGGGTTGGCCTTACTAGGTCTGGGCAGGACTCCAGGTATCTGTTTTGCCAAGTCTGAGGAGACTGTGGGGAGATGGAGTCATATTTCTCTCCCTCTCAGAAAAATTTGGATAGATGTACTTTAATGGCTGGGAAGATTAACTCCACCAGCATCAATGAGCATGTGACCTGATGAGAACCGAGTGGCTGGGCCAGTTTATAATGAAGGCCAGGAGATAAAACAGGGTGGAGTGAGAACTCCATGCAGATGGTTCACAGGGCATGATGCTAAAGCCACAAGTGGAGAAGAATTGTATGGTTGGGGCTCTTGTCTATTCCAGGACCATATTACAAATGAAACCCTCCCTGTTCTTGTCTATGTGGCAGAGCCTGGGTGTAAATCTCTTTCAAACTGGGATTTCTCTCCCATCCCTTTTGCCCTTTTTCTTGAACTCACATCCCTCCTCAGCTCCTTCCTTCTTTCCGCCCAAAGGGTATTGTTGTCCAGGCTTTGATCAGGATTCAAACTACCCTGTGGCCTGACATTTGTCAAGGGCAGGGATGTGTGGGCTTCTGTGAGTAATCAGCAGCTGTTTTGGAGTCATGGTTTTAAGGAGTCTCCCTCCCTTCATAGTGTGATGATTCCCTCCTCCCAGCACCTCCCCCCACCCCACCCGCAAAACCTTGCCCAAGAGCAGTTGGCTCAGTATAATAAAACGCAGCTTGGCATCAGGAGCTACATAAACAAGAGACATTTAATAAACTGTGTAGCATTTTGGCAGTGGGAGGGACAGTAGCAGCCAGAGACACATATGGTGGACTTAACAGCATCCTGGATTCATGGGAAGAGGATGGGTTTAGCTCCCCGAGATGAGGAGGTGGGGTGAACAAGGGGTTAGAAAGACTAGGCTGGTTCAGCATCCTTGTGAGCACTGCTCTCCCTGGGTTTTCCCAAGAATAAGGCTTATTTATGTGATTTGATAAACATTTAGGTGGTGCTCATTCTGGGCCAGGCACTGTTCTCTAAACCTTATGCGTATTTTTAAACACCTTTCTTGAGGTGTAATTTATATATCAAACCATTCACCTGTTTTGAGGGTAGCATCCAATGATTTTTATAGTAAGTTGATAGAGTCATGCTGCCACCATCATGGCCTGACTGTGGAACATGACTCTCAGCCCTCCTGCCCTGCCACAGTCAATCCCCAATCTCACCACAGCCCCAGGCAGCTACTAACCTACTTTCACTCCCTATGAATTGGCCTTTTCCAGAAAGCTCGTATAAATGAGGTCCTGTAATATGTGATCTTTGGTGATTGGCTTCTTTCACTGAACGTAGTGCATCTGAAGTTGGTTCCTTTTTATTGCCAAGTAGTATTCAGTGGTATAGTTACAGTGCTTTTTTTTT